>VUQH01001970.1:0-12550 GCA_015106775.1 Etroplus canarensis
AGGCTGAGATGGTTTGGACATGTTCAGAGGAGGGATAGTGGACATATTGGACAAAGGATGTTGAAGATGGAGCTGCCAGACAGGAGGAGAAGAGGAAGACCACAGAGAAGGTTGATGGATGTAGTGAAGGAGGACATGCAGAGGGTTGGTGTGAGGGAAGAGGATGCAAGGGATAGGGTGAGATGGAGGCAGATGATCCGCTGTGGCGACCCCTAACAGGAGCAGCCGAAAGAAGAAGAAGACCATGCGGTACGCTGGGGTGCCAGCTGTGTGTGCTGGCGCTGCACATTGTCGTCATCACACAGAAAAGTCCAAATCATGTGACCCAAATATCTTCCTACAGGCCTGCAAAGGAGACGAAGGGACATTTTCATTATGATTCTCGTTGTTGCCATGACTTGTTTACCCTGGTCATATTCAGTGTGCTTTTCACCATAACTGACTCTGAGCTAAAAAACAGCCAGTACAAATATTAATACCTAATCAGGACATAATGTGTTACTGAATCACAGCATACAGTCCCCTCAACAGGACAGGAACAGCGAGGCTGGTTAGTTTGTGCTGTGTGAGGTGAAAAGATGAAGACGCAGTGCTTTTATTCCCTGGTTTTTAGTGTAGATATGTTAAACATAGAGCAGAACATACACTTTGGATCAAACCACACACTTTTTAAGTATTAGAGCAAAATGTTTTCAATTAAAATAAAATCAAAAATACTTCACTTTTTTTTTTCTGTATCCTTTCCCCTCACTGCCTGCATCCACCCTACAACCCACAGACTCCATCGGGTTTCTTCTTCTGGCTTTGGTTCTGCCTTTCTGTGCTTTTACAGCATCTATCAGTCTCTTCAGGGTTCTGTTCAGGAGGTAACATGGTCAGTTGGGCTAAGATCTGCTGATTGACTCGGCCAGTCCAAAACCCTCCATTTTCACCCCGTGTTTTGGATCATAACGAAGCTCCTCTTCATCACTTTGGATGAATTTCTTAAACTGGCAGACGATATGTTTCTGTATTAATTCTGCTGCTACCATCATGAGTTCAATCATCAGTAAGAATGATCGCTCCAGACGCAGCCGTGCAAGTTCAAGCTGGGACACAGCCTCCACCATGCTTCACAGAAGAGCTTGTGTTTAGGATCTTGAGCAGATGCCTTCTTTTTCCACACTTTGGTGGAGGTTCGTCTTTGTCTCATTGCTTCACAAAACATTGTTCTAGACATGCTGTGACTCATCTCTTGACTATTTTGAAAAATCTGAGCTGGCGTTCAGATTGTTGCTGCTGGCGAGTGGTTCTCTGAGTCTCTTGTCTTCTTGTGCCCCATCCTGTGTGAAACCATAACCTTACACCTCCTCTTGATCGGGGACATACTTGGACATTGCTTGAGCTCCAAACTCAGTCTGTTCCGCAGCTTCAGTCCACATATGGACATACAAAAAGTTTTCCATGTTGTGCCCACAGATGTTTTAAATTTAGTTTTTCCTGTAGTTATATTGACCATCTCTGTTAGAAAATAGTTTTTGAATGTTATTAGGAAGCAGGTTGTGGATTGCTTTATACATGATTTGTGCAGTGTGAAAATGAACCAGATCAGTGAATTTCAGTATTTTGAATTTTAAGAATAGTGGATTTGTGTGCTCTCTGTAACAAGTACGGTGTGTTATTCTAAGTGCTCGTTTCTGAAGTGTACACAAAGACTGTATTGTACTTTTATATGCATTTTCCCAGACAGTAACTTAAGTATGGTTGCAAAAGTGAACAGTCTCTACTCTGGTGTGACAGGAGCTTTAGTGCTGTGGCCGTCCAGAACACGTCAAATATGTCTGTATATGTCAGTTTGCATTGGAGATAAGATTAGTATAAGTTACACCTAGGTTCAAATCATGTTACTCATAGGTTGGAAATAAGTTTTGGGTATGCTAGACATTATCTCCATGTATTTCGACTCATGAGTAACTTACAAGTAACATTCTGAACATGTGTCTACATCAATACACGTTGGAGATAAGTTCATTATAAGTTACACATAGTAACATATGAGCCACACACTGGTGTGCGTTGCACATTTTCTGCATGCTCAAAATGTTTCAGCGACCTCGCCGTGCTAGGACATATA
Organism: Etroplus canarensis; assembly: GCA_015106775.1. Classification (NCBI taxonomy): domain Eukaryota; kingdom Metazoa; phylum Chordata; class Actinopteri; order Cichliformes; family Cichlidae; genus Etroplus; species Etroplus canarensis. Next base: position 2,114 of record VUQH01001970.1, read on the forward strand.
CGAGCGTGCTCTTAACAAAATGTGCAAAAACTTTTTCAACAAATTTTTCACACGTGGGCATACGATGGTTAAAGAATTACCGTTTTCCAGCATGATGGGTGCATCAGGGTAAGAACAGAGGTGAATGAATAATGTATCCATCATGCCCAGTGCCTGTTATACCAGCCTGCAGAAGTAGTGTTATGATCTTGGTTTGTTAGGTCAGCAACCAAAAAATGAGGTCAGCTGACTACATGAATATACTAAATAAGGTTTTGCTATCCGTGCAGTCTTTTCTTCCCTGATGACACAGGCTTATTCCAAGCTGACAATGCCACAATTGTGAAAGAGCAGTTCAGGGAGTATGGACACATGGAATGGCCACTACTGAGTCCAGACCTCAACCCCACAGAGAATCTTTAGGAGATGCTGGCATAGACTTTGGGAAATGGTTTGACTTTCCAATCATCAGTGTAAGATGTCAGCAACAAACAAATGCAGCCCTGGATGGAATGAAATGCTGTGACATTGCATAAGCTTATAAAAATCATGTCACGGTGAAAGAATGTGTGACTTTTTTTTGGCCGTCAGCATATTTCTTTAAGTGTGCAGCAGAAGAGAAAGCAAACAAACTGATGGTAATGTCTCAGCTGCAATTACAGCACCTGGAAACTAGTTTGCTTTGGCTTTAAAGCCTTTTGGCCTGACAGAATGACATGTTTTCAAAATTGTGCAATAAATGAGCTACGGGTCTGTGTGACTTTTGTTTACAGGTTCATTTTTAATTGGACGAAGGTAACTTACATACAGAAATGCAACAAAGTGGACTTTAATAAGGGGAAATGAACTCCAGTGAGTCACCGGTTGGGTTCACTTTTACTTAAGACGTAGACTGTAATTATGTTTGGTGCTATAAAACATAAAAAACCTAATATTATTTATAGATATTTTTAATTATGCTTTTAGAGTTTGATCAAGGCTATCTATAATTACACTTCCCAGAAAATAATTGGCTTTCTTCTCGTCAAGGCAATTAAGCAGGTGCATCAATAAAGGTGGGTTGTTAATGGCTTGTGTGAATCCTCCTTCCTGTTTCGTTTGACACCAGCTTTTCTTTTGTTTTGGGTTTTTTGTCTAAAACTGCCCATTCATTGCTATTAATTAACACGACACATGAAACAAACAGTATTGAGTTGATCAGGCGCTGCGTTTGAATTCACACTCATTGACATGCTTTCCTGCGCACTCGTCTCAAAACACTTGAGAAATCCGCCACAATCAGCGTCGGCCTGAAAAATCTCATCAGGCTTCGTAGCAAAAAAACACTCAACCTCCAGCAGTTAATTTGCAGACAAACAGAGCGAGCAAGGTCAATAACGTCTTCACTTTGTCCTGCTGTCTCCTCACCACAGGAAATCAGCGACACTGAGATCCTGGAGCTTACCCACAGTGCACTGGGGCGTATGACGGTGATCCGGCAGATCTTCCCCCTGTGGAAGGACAGCAACAGCCGCTGCATGAGGCAGAACCACCGGATCTCCTCGCTGCTGTGCGACCCACAGGAAGGATACCTGCAGAACCTCGAGGTAAAGCAAAATCCAGTCAGTATGGTCGTGTGATGTCGTCCATCAGGACTACGCAGAGCTTTGCAGACCCACATCTACCTGTTGTACCTGTGTACTACCACCAGGGGGCAGTGCCAAAAATGATGTAATGTGATGCGGTTACTCCTGTTCATGTTTTTTGCTGTTGTTGGACTTTAGCTGAGCACCTGCCCAGAAGAAGACAGATGTTCTAAAATAATTAATTTAAACTGGAAATTAGGTTTTGTCCACCAGGTCTTCTCTGAAGTTAGGGTTAGGGTTTTATTTTAGCCACATGTTAAACAAGCACAGCTTCAGAGACCAGAAAATGTTTCGTTTATGTCATATCTCCTACAGTCATGTCAAAAATTACATTATTTCCACGTAGTCGTGTAAAAGTTTAAGTGTACCTTTATTGTTTATAACAGATTTTAAGAAGGTAAGTAGCAGCCGGGTGCTGCTAATCAAACGCACTGATTAACTGATCATCAGTCAGTGTGACCATGTCAATAAAAGCAGAAGTTTGGGCTGCTGGCTGATCTGGAGCATTCAGGTGAGCGTTAACGCAAGGCCACTGTCTTCCCAGGAGTGGACGTCCCAGCAAATTCAGCACAGGGTCTCCTGTATTCTCACTGAGGGGTCACAAAGGTAATCTGGCAGGATTTACACTGGATTACCTTAATGACGTAGCCCTCCAAGGTGAGAGGGACTTCTGCCTCCACATGAAACTGAACAAGAGGCTTTTTGCTTGTGAGGCAAATGAAGAGCTACATCTCAGACTCTACAGGCAGTTACCAAGTTAAAGTTCATGACAGGACGTTAAAAAAAGGCTGAGCAAGGATAGGCTGATTGAAAGGGTTGCTCAGGTTTGCACAGCTGCATCTTAACAAAGCACAAGACATCTGGGACAATGTCTTTTGGACAGACCAAAGTGGACGTGTTGGACCATAATGCACTGCACCATATCAGCTCGGTGGTGGAGTGGTAATGATTCAGGCTTGTTTTGCAGCCTCAGGACCTGGATACCTTTCAGTCACTGAGTCCACCATGGACTCCTCTGTATTCTAGAGTCAAATGTGAGGACATCTGTCCATTTAAAGCCTGCAATTTGGTCACAGCTTGACTGTTTGATTTAGAATCTGCTGTGGCGGTGCACAGAGGCAGTGTTACAAAATAAATAACTTTTTAAAAAGGTTTTGTTGTCCTTATACTTATGGACCTAATTGTACATCTCCTTCCATCATCAAAGGGGCCCATAATGAGATTATTGAATGAACATGGGGGAACTGAAGAATAAATTAGAGAATGAATTAAAAGTTTGAGTTCACAATGCAGTAATAAAAAGCGCAAGTTATTAAACTGATGGGACACGTTAAGTCCTTTAGAGGCCACAAATGATTAAACTGAGTGAAAATGAGAAATTTGATGATCGGCCAAATGAGTACTTTGGTGAAGATGTCTCTTATATCACCTTTATTCTGCCGCCCAGGATGCTTTTAGAGAAGACACTCTGGACCTGAGCGTCCCCGCTGGTTCAGGAGGACGTAGAAATGCTCGGGAACCAATCCCTGCTTTGGTCAAAGTATTCCTGTCACTCCACTTTCCACGCTCCCTGTTTGTAATGGCAGCATGGCATGGAGACTCCACACACACAGGGCCTGTGTTCCTTTGTGCCGCTGGAACCTTCTGTTTGTGTGAACCACCAAAAAGCTCTTCTGCACAAATCACTGATTCACATCCATAAATTCATGAGCACATTTATAAAAATTCACCTCCCACATGCACCGAGCGTACCGAGGCTGTCAGCGCAGGTTTCAGTGTCCAAATATCAGCTAAATGTTAAACAAGGACACGCAAAGTTTAAGACGGACAGCGGCATCACTGGTCCTGGATCAGCGCGTGGTCTGAAGACTCCACCGTGTCCCAAACCAACCACGAGGAGATCCCAGATCATCCATGTCATTACTTCCTGCCCTCTGAATCGTCCACCTGCATGGTCACCACAAACCTCCTCTAGGCCTGTCTCCTCTGTCCTCCGTCCAGTGGGACTGTCTTTGCCGTCCTTCACCCAACAGATGTTTTTTTGGCAAAATGTCTGCATGCGTGTGTCTTCATATCCTTTGTGGGACAACCCATCATTTATACAACAGAAAAAATAGAAAGGTATAAAATTCTCTTTGTGCGTTACAGTTGGTACAGGACGTGGTTTTGATCGCAGTCTGTGAACTGGACCTCTTTGCTCCTGTATTAAAAGTGCCTTTGGCTGCGCCCTGGTATTTTCCCCAAAGGTTCACCACAGCAGATCAATCCACATCAGTGATTGGGTAGAGGATTTACATCGGATGCCCTTCCTGACACAAGCCTCCCATGGTGGTGGGAGGGGCTTATGACCCCACCTGTGTACTACTGTACCTACTGTATAGCTAAAAGCAAGGACATAACATCCAGTCAGTTTTCATCCCTGGGGAGTCACTTAGTCCCACTTTGTTAGAGGTGTCCTGTGGCGTGAGGCGCTGGGTTCTGGCATGAATGAGTGCAGACCGTGACCCCCCATCAGTCGGTGAGCAGAGTTACTGTTGTTAAGGATTAACCCAAGCTTTCCCTCTGAGGTTTAATGCTGGATTTATGGTCCTGCATTGATCCTCTGGAGAGCTTCACAGACTGTCATCTACATGTTGTAGCTGTTTGCTGTCACCAGGGGGCAGTGTGACAGACAACAGGTTCATGGGCTGCTCTAGATTGCTGTTGCTGGTCCTTGAGCCAGCCGTTGCAAAGATGAGTGTTATAAACAATGAAAAATGCCCCCGGAAGCCACCATCTGTGCTTTTCATGGGTTTTTTAAAATTGAATTTATTTGTTATGTTTTTGGGACTTTTCCTTCTCCTTTAGGAACTCTGCAGTTGCTCCTTTCACATCCCAACACGTTTCTCAACCAGTCAGTATTTGACATACACACAGCGGTGTACAGTTGGCTTTTTGGTGGACTGCATGGCAGCAGGTCTGCATTGGTGGTGTTGGCTCTGCATAGGCAAGTACCAACCTAGACATCACTGCAGCACCATAAAGCACCCCAACCCTGACCCCAAACCATAACCTGATGTTTTGAAGACGTCACAAAGCACATTTTGGGAAAAATGTAGATAGTTTTTGATGCATTTCAACCAATCACATGGCGGCAACTCAAGGCTGACCTGCTGAAGTTCAAACTGAGCATCAGAATGGGGAAGAAAGGTGACTTTGACCATGGCATGGTTGTTGGTCTGAGTCTTTCAGAAATTGCTGATCTATTGGGATTTTCCCAAATAACTATCTGTGGGGTTTACAGAGAGCGGTCTGAAAAAGAGAAGATGGCCACTGAGTGACAGTTCTGTGGGAGAAAATGTCTTTTTAATGCCAGAGTCCAGAGGTCAAAGGACAATGGTCAGACTGATTTGGGCTGATAGGAAGACAGCAAATCCTCAAATAACCAGAGTATCTGAATGTGAAACAACCTTGAAGCAGAAGACCACACTGAGTGTCACTCTCGTCAGCTTGGAACAAGAAAGTCAGGCTACAGTCCCCACAGGCTCACCAAACTCGGGCAATAGAAGACTAGGAAACTGTCTTCATCAGATGAAGACTGGTCTGATGAGGCTTCATCCTGCCTGGTATCAGAGCTTCAGGCTGCTGGTGGTGTGATGGTGTGGGGGAGATGTTCTTAGTATCAACTGAGCATGGTTTAAAGCCCACAGCCTACCTGAGGACTGTTGCTGACCATGTCCGTCCCTTTATGACCACAGTGTACCATCTTCTGATGGCTGCTTCCAGCAGGAGAACACACCATGTCACAAAGTTCCCATCATCTCAAACTGTCCTCAGATGTCCTCCACAGTCAGCAGGTCTCAGTCCAACAGAGACCTTTAGGATGTGGTGGAACAGGAGATTCTCATCATGAATTTGTAGCTGATGATTCTGCAGCAACTTTGTGATGCTGTCAGGTCAACATGGAGCAAAATCTCTTAGGAATGTTTCCAGCACTTTGTTGAATCTCTGCCAGCCAGAATGAAGGCAGTTATGAAAACAAAAGGGGGTCCAACCCGATACTAGCAAGATGTAAGTAATGATGCACCAGTGAGTGCATTCTGATTGGGTTAAACTCTCTCTCCCATAGTCTGTGTCTCTCTGCCCTCCTTTCTCTCTCCCCTCACCCCCAACCGGTCGAGGCAGATGGCTGCCCCTCCCTGAGCCTGTTCTGTTGGAGGCCTCTTCCTGTTAAAAGGGAGTTCTTCCTTCCCACAGTCACCAATTACTGCTGATAGAGGATGGTGTGATTGTTGGTTTTCTCTCTGATACTGTAGGATCTTTAACTTACAGTGTGAAGCAGCTGGAGGAGACTGTTGTTGTGAATTGGGGTCAGATCCTCCTGAGACCTGGAAGAAAATAGGATTTGATATTACATTTTTTGGTAATTTAGGTATTGTAAGTAAAAGGAACATGTTATAACAGTTTTTTTCTCAAAATTGTTTTTCATTTCATTTTTATCTCCTGTCTTTTGTAGTGGACGTCGGGTCTTGTTTGATCACAAAAAGTAAAGATGTTGTTCTCATTTTTCTGTAGATTTCTGGTTAACAATACATGGCTTTCATGAATATTATAATATTTAGGTGAAGGAAACACATCTGAACATTAAAAAATGGTATTAATAAATATAATATGTAAATAAAACTGACTTGAATAGGGTTAGAGTTCTGGTTCTGGTTTGGGGTTAGGGTTGTGGTTCATAATCATGATGACTTAGATCTTTGAGGTGAACCTGTTACCTAAAGTAGAAATAAAAAGAAGCAGGAGGGGAACGAGGGTCTTCTGGGTGTTAACCCTGGAAAGTGACGCATTTCTCCTCCAGCCTCCTCGTGAGGACGTAGCATGTCCGTTATAGCTGGCCATCTGGCACACTAAAGCGCTCCCTGCTGGAGAGATGCAGGAGGCATCTAAGAAAGCGACATTAGGCAACACGTTGCAAATGTCCGTGGGTGGAGATAAGCAAGTTCTACACACAAGACTCCACAAGACTGTAGATTCATCAGCACCTCCTCTGTAGCGCCTCCTCTCTGTCATCAGCGATGATAAAAAGAAGTGTGTGTTTTCCACGTGTGCGTTCTGTCACAGTGAACCCTGACCTGAGAACACAGTGGCGTTGTTGTGTGGTTGTGTGGTGATGAAGATGTAAGAAGGTTGTGTTGCAGCTTCTCTAAGTTTGCTTCGTAAGAGCCCACCACCTTCAGGTGGGCTTCATTCCAGTAAATATAATCCTCAAGGCAGAGGATCCACAATAAACTCTCACACACACACACACACACACACACACACACACACACACACACACACTGACAGACTGTTCTTCCCAGTTGTGAAACAGCAGCGTGACGGTGTGGCTGACATTTAAAGGCAGCAAACAGAACAATTACTGTAATTCACCCTGACAAATGTTGTCTTTTCTCCCGTCTGGTTTTGACATTTGTGGAGATGATTGTAGTTTTTCACAAACTGTCGGGCGTCGCAGCGGGGTCAGCACAGAGGTCACACGTGCTCTACCTTCTGTCTGTTCTTTATTGTCCCTCATCTGTCTTTGTTTCTCTGTCCTTTGTCACCTTTTCTGTCTCTCATCTGTCCTATCCCTCTCTGAACCCGTCCCTTTCCTCTGTCTCCCCATGTCTCATAATGACATTTTCTTCCTGTTATGTGGAATTATCTTCAGCATTTTGTGTTTACATGTGTTTTCCTTCTGCTTAACTCCACGTTTCTCTTCTCTTCATCTTTTTTAAACCTGATTTTACGTCTCATTTTCCCTCATTTAAGCAGCCTCTTCTCCCTCCCTTCTCGTATTTGCTTTAACCTCTGTCTGTGCTCTCCTGGAACACTTAGAAAAGGCAAAAGAGCATTTGTCTCAATAATGAGTGGAAAACAGGGTTAAAAGTTCTTTGGTGCTGTAAAAGGGGACCTTGTGTTTTTAGCAGTGTGAAGCTCTGGTTACATCAGAATGATGCAGAGAGAAAGTGTGAGCACATTTCAGACTGAGTGTCTTCAGTAACTCAAACCTGCTCTGTTGGGTTGAGATCAGGGCACTGACTTGGCCATTGAAGATTATGTACCTCATTTCTTTGTTGCTTCTGCAGTTTGCTTTGGTTCATTATCCATTTGCTCTGTGAACTGGTGGGTTGAAGCTTGTTGTAAACTCTTTATTTACATTCATGAAGGCATCTCTTGATTGGCGACTTTGACGATGATACTTCTACCTCCCTGAGAGCGTTCTTGGTTAGATGTTGTGAAGGTTTTTCTTAACCATGGAAAGAATTCTGTCATCATCCACTTTAGTTGCCTTCTGTGGTCTTCCAGGTCTGAATGTTCCATGTTGTTGTTTTGGCCACTCCTGAAGTTGCTTGCTCTCTCTCTGATAGGTTTATTTGAGTGTTTCAGCCTAATGATGGCCTCCTTCACTTGCACTGACCTCACATTGACAGTTTCAGTGAACAGTTCTAAGACGTGTACCATTATCTTGTGTTGGGACCAGTGAGACATTCCAGGCCTACAGATCACTGGAGGTGTACAGTTTGTTAATGGTTGGGTTGGCAACATTTCCTCAAGTGTCCTGCAGCAATGGTCCTTCAGGCTTTTTAATGTTCTCGCGGTTTACTGATGACCGCTGTCTTCACTCTTCTTCACATTTGATTGTTCTCCTAAAGGACCGTTTGCTTTTCCTGTAACAGCAGACTGCTGCAAACTCCTAGGTTCCAGAAAGTCTGGAAGAAACCTCTGAAAAAGGAAGGGCGTGCAGTCAGTTACATTAAATATGACAGGATTATAAATTAAACAGAAGACAAATGTATCTTGGAGTAGGTCACGCAACCTCTTAATCCACAGGTCTCCTCAGCTCCATGAAGACCTGGGCTGAGGAGACACTGCTGCTTTTTGACTTACTTTTCAAACACAAATTCTGTCTTTAAGTCTCCTCTCTGTCATGTACATTTATATAAAACTGTGTGTGTGTGTGTGTGTGTGTGTGTGTGTGTGTGTGTGTGTGACAACATGATCGTATGTGGCTGTCAACTCAACACCATCCACCAAGAGTGTGTGAGTGTGTGTGTGAGCAGTGCTGATGCTGGTGTTAGTTTAACGCCAGCAGATAACGCAGCAGCCAGCTGTGCCACACATGCTCAGTGTGTCGTATGTAAAAGTGGGCGTGGATTTCTGCTGCAGAGCTGTACTGTAATTGGATTGTTTAAGCTCCTGTCACACCTGATGATTTAACCAGCCGGCAGATACAGAACTATGATGGTTTTTTCTTTTTAAAATCATGGACGCATACATAACATATTAGTAACTTATATAGAATGTTTCCATAACTTATAGATAACTTATACCAAAGAATGTTTAGCATGTTGCTGAGATTCACAACATATGCACAGCGTGTCGTAGCCTATTCACAGTATGAACGTCACTGTCATGCTGAAGAAAAACTTAAAGAACGCTGTCAGGAAGTCTCCTGGCCGTGGACGCATGGAGGAACCATCATCACTGTCACTCTGTCACGCCTCTCGAGCATCGTAGCTACGTTCATGGCCAACACCTACTTTTAGCCAACACGCCATGATACGGTAGCTGTATGTTAGAAACACGTTCAGTAAGGGCTGTGCTCGTCCAGAACACGTCAAATACATCACATATGTTAATATGTGTTGGAGATAAGTTGGCTATAAGTTACACATAGTAATATGTGAGCCACACACTGGCATACGTTGCACATTTTCTGCACGCTCACAATGTTTCAGTGACCTCGCCGTGCTAAGACGTATACGAGCGTGCTCTTAACTTATACAAAACTTACCAATAACTTATGAAAATGTCCAAATGAACAATGTCCAAAGAAACACTTTGAAAGACGTCCAGAACTTTGTAAAATTTTAATGAAGAAGTGAACTGTTGAGATGAAAAATCTCTTTTTCACCACACTGCACCGATATCTCGGACTCAATCGCTCCACTCAGGACTTCACGCTAAGCCATCATCAGAGCCATGGTTGAATGATCATACGCGCTCCCTTAGACACGACTGCAGACGCACTGAGAGGAGATGGAAAAAAGATGGGCTGTATGTTTCTTTACAGATTCTTAGGAACTGTCTCTCTGCTTACCAAGAGGCTGTAAAAACTGCAAAGTCTCACTTTGTCTCAAACCCAGTGTCAACAAATAGTCACAAGCCTCAGGTGCTTTTTAATGTTTTTAATCGTATTTTTAGTCCACGCGATAATGCTGGAGCTGTACCTTCACTAAGTATGTGTGATGACTTTTTGGCTCTTTTTACTGATAAAGTTTCAGCTATTAGGTCTTCTGTCTCGTCACTCACTGCCTCAGACCCCAGTGTTCCTCCTATGTGCTCAGCTGTCTTAGAGCAGTTTGAGTCTGTCTCCCTGAATAGTTCATCACCTAAGATCATCCCACTGCCCATAAGACTGTCTTCCTCCAAGCCTGCTTAAACACACTTTTAATACTGCTGGGCCTTTTATCCAGAGATTAATCAGCACTTCCCTTCCTACAGGCTGTGTCCCACTATGTTTTAAACAAGCTATAGTTCAGCCTCTTCTCAAGAAACACAATCTGGACCCAACTGTTTTGGCTAATTACAGGCCAATTTCGAAGCTTCCCTTTCTTTCAAAAGTTCTGGAGAAAGTGGTCTACTCACAGTTGCAGACCCACCTTGATCTTAATGAGATCTCTGAAAAGTTTCAATCTGGTTTTAAATCATTGCACAGCACTGAGATGGCACTTTTAAGGGTTTTTAATGATATTCTTTTAACTCTGGATTCTGGAAGCCCTGCTGCCCTCTTGCTATTGGACCTACA
>VUQH01001971.1:0-10092 GCA_015106775.1 Etroplus canarensis
GAGTGGCACAACTGGGCATACATCGTGAGTGCATCCTGAACGCTGTCATGGTGTGCCATGCTGTGGGTGAGGTGTGGACCCAATATGCAGGACCGCAGAGCCGACATGAAAGGAACAAGGCTTTATTTTGCCAAAACAAGGGTGATAATACAGGGTACCAAAAATCCTGGGAACACGAGAGGGTGGCACACGGGGAAAACCAGTACGACGCGACGACGAGAAACACAGAAGACGAGACTTAAATACATAGACACTAACCAATGAACACACGACAGGTGGACAGGGCGGGGGAGACCTAACAGGGACAACCAATGAGGGAAGACAAGAGGACAGGGGCGTAACTAAGGCACACGAGACAGGGGGAACAAAGCAGAGACTAGACAGGCTACCATACTGAGACACGACCTGACACAGACAGAGACGAAGACCACTAACAAAGGACACAGGCAAGGCGTGGTGTAAAAAGGGAACAAACAGAACTCAAGACCAAACACAAAACCCTAACCAAAGGGCGGACCATGACAAGTACAATATGTATACTGTACTGTATATAATGTTATTTTTTATCATATTGGAACTTAAATATTTATTTGTGCTCCAAGCGTGGCTTTATATTCAAAGAAAAAGACTGCTATTTTATATTCTTAAACTGATGTTTTGTTCATGTGCATGTCCTTACTCTGTATAGCAAAAATGTCATTTTTTATTACAAGTGATGCACACATTCCACTTTGAGATTCAACCATCGTCTATAAAACAATATCACCTCATTAGAGGAAAAAACAACTCGCTAGTCGATACTTGTAAACGTCAAATTGTTGTCACTGGAAAAAAAAAAGCACAAGCAAGAACCCAATAAAACTGGCTCATTGTAATGATGTGTGGAGGAATGGGGACCCAAATGCAAAATACACATAGCAGACAGGCAGGAGGGGTAGAAGGAAATGTATTAAAAAAAACATTAATAATAAAATTTACAGGTTATGCTAACAAATGCAGGAACCGCAGGGACATAAACCATAACTCATACTGACTTGAAAACACATACAAAGACAGACTGAGTCCAAGCAATGTCCAAAAGTGAAGTCCAAAAGTTGACAAGATAAATCCAACAGGTTAAGCAAAAACACAAGGCAGCAATGCAGAGATATGAGATGATAAGCAGTGAGTGAGGCCAGAATGCAGACAGACAGAAAAATGAAATAACTGAAGTCAAAGAAGAGATAAGGCTATATCTACAGACAGGCAATGATTGAGTAAGGAGTGCAGAACATGAGTGAGTGTTCTTCAACTAGTGACACCCTAACCCTACCCCTAACCCCAACCAACCATGTCTAACTGTTGAGAAATGCCCACTCCTTTTCAACAAAGGAGCCAGACAGGGTTTTACAGGGGTGACCAGGTTGAGAACATTAGGGTGCCACAGAAACTGATGTCTTGTTATATCTTATTTTATTTCATTTTAGTTTTTTCTGTACTGAAAATTTTCTGTTGGACTTTTTTTTGATAATTCACCTCTCAGGACTTATATATACTGAACTTTCAGATGTAACCCTCAGTTCATTAAAAAAAATGTTATTTTACTAAAGTGCATATTCCACAGAACTGGAACATACAAATAGAAACAGACGGAAGCCTACAATAGATGAAGGAAAGGAGAAGCATTGGAAACATGAAGGGAAAAAAGTCACCACAGTTTGTTAGCAACACGTGTTATACCTAGTGATGATTTTATAACATCTTCTGGAAATTGGTGCTTTAATATCCTGCTGTGATACATGATTATGTGACATTGCAGTATTGTATGTGTAGCATCTAATCAGCTAACTATCAAAGTTCATGTACATGTTTCAAAAGCAAACAGGCAGTTGTATAATCTTCTTGGAATTCCTTGAAGAAAGACTTTGTATGGGGTCTCTCTCCATATGGAGTCTCTCTGTTCATGGGATAGACATAATGTCAACTTACTTTTATTTTTAATCCGTCTTTGCAAAAAGGAAGGGTCAAGGTTTACAAAATAGTTTTGTAAACTATTTTCACTCAGCCTCAAATATTATAAAACAGTTTTGATGGAGTTGAACCTAATGCCTAGATCAGAGGACAGAGGTTTAAACTACAACCCTACTTCCAGAAAAACTGGGATATTTTCCAACAGGCAATAAAAACAAAAATGTGATATTTAACCTTCATTTCACTGACAAAAGTGCAAAGAAAAGATTTTCAGTAGTAACAGAGTAACAGTGGTTTGGAAGACTCCACATTAAACAGGCTAATTGGGAGCACGTGAGTTATCTTGATTGGGTATAAAAGCAGCATCCATCAAAGGATCAGTCTTTGCCATCAAAGATGGGTCATGGCTCACTCCTTTGTGCCAAAATTTGAGAGAGATTTGTCAGTCAGTTCTAAAGAATTACTTCTCAACACAAGATTGTGGAGATAATAGGCCTTTCAACAGTGGATAATACTGTGAAAAGATTCAGAGAATTTGGAGACAGTGCATAAAGGGCAATTTTGGAAACCGCTGATAAATGCAGGTGCTCCAAGAAACAATCGTTCTGCTGTGCCAAATAAAGTCACCTGGGCTCAGGGGTACTTCAGAAAATGATTGTCACTTATTGTACTCATTGGATCCAGAAATGCAAATTGAAACTGTATTATGCAAGGAGGAAGCCATGCATCAAAAGACTGTAGAATTGTGTGCTGGGGTCAGATAAGTCCACTTTTCAGCAGGTTATTTTTTCTGAAAAGAAAAAAACCTGGCAAGGAGTCCTATATGCCAAAAATGAAAATGACTATCCAGATTGCTATTAGTGTAAAAACCAGCATCTGTGAATAGTATAGGGTTGCACTGCATGGCTGAGTTGCATGTAGGGGCTGCTGATTCTGAAATATACATTAGAATTTTAGAGAGACATAAGCTGCCATTGAGGGGATGTCACATCCTGGAATGTCCACACTTATTTCAGCAGGACAATGCCACACCACATTCTGAACATGCTATAACAGCGTGTCTTCATAGACAGACGTGTGTGTGTGTGTGTGTGTGTGTGTGTGTGTGTGTGTGTGTGTGTGTGTGTTTGACTGGACTGCTGCCAGTTCAGATCCATCTCCTACTCACTCATGAAGAGAAGAAGCAGGCAGTGAAGCAGCTGAAGTGTTATATCAAAAAAGAATGGACAAAATTTTCAATTGCAAAACTGCTATTAGTATCCTCAGTTCCAAAATAATTAAGTATTATTAAAAGGAAAGGTGATGGAACACAATGGTAAGCATGCTTCTGTCCCAACTTCTGTTAAGTGTCTTGTAGCCATCCAATTCTAAATTTGTGTATTTTCAAAATATAATTAAGTTGATCCATAAAACTACTGAAAATCTTCTTTGTACTTTTTTTTTTACAGTTAATTAGAGGTTCATATAAAGTAACATCACAGGTTTATGTTTTGGAAAATGTCACAAACTTTTCTGGAAATGGAGTCTGAACGTCATTGCTTGTACTTCTTTATTTTTTTCATATCAATAACAATTGAACCATTAAGATCCTGAAACACTCAACCCTAAATTTCCTCTCTGTCCTCAGCAGGGGGGTGCACTTAAGTGAAGTTGATAATTTTCTTTTGTAGCCCTTACTGTTCCATCAGTGTTCTCAACCTTGTTCACAGAAATTCAACCACAAGTCAAGAATGTGTTTCTAACTAAAATTTATTTCATCACATAAGCCTTTTATCTCCTGTAGTCTCCCCAACCTGTTATTATGGAGGACCCACAGAGCTTTCCTTTTGCTCGTGTAAAATGGTTGCAGGGGGCAAATAAAATATAACTTTCCCATAGTTTTGCCATCTGGAAGAAGATTAAATAACAGATTTTCAATCACTTGCTTAGATTTATTTGGCATTTATTCTATTTTCCCAGAGAGACCATGACCTTGGGCCTCTGTATTCTGTCCATGAGTAATGTACCAAAGAGAGACACCTTTCTAACGGGTACCACAGTGATGTAAAGACATTTTATGATGCGTAGAATCGTAGTTTATGACTGGCTATAAAAAAATGAAGAAACTTTCTGAAAAGCTTTTTCTCAGCAAAAACCTAAGGCAGTCATGAGGTAATTATCTGACTAAACCTTTCACAGTTCCTGTTAGTCACAAAATCTGGCAAGAGAAGGATGGAGCTGACAAATAAAACTAGGTCTGAGCATTGAGTGAAAATGATAGACAGCCTTTCTCTTGGCATCTTTATTTCCATTTTCTGCTTATTCCCTTAACCACTAAGCTCACTCAAAGACTCAAAATTCTCCGTGGCACTTTGGGGGAGGATATGGATAAAGAAATGCATGCCGTGAGCATTTCTTGCTGCAGGGAGAGACCTCTGAGTTCATCTCATTTCAGAGTTTCTGAGCAGCCGCGAAATGACTGTCTGTTCTCTCCCTCGGCTCCTGCTGGAGCGTGCAGTGGACTTCCTCAGGGCCATGGGAGACCAGGCTCCTCTGTTCCATGCTGTTTACCACCTCACTGCTGTCAGAGGCACACAACTCTCATCCAGTGCCACTGATCAACACAGTCCACTGTATCTCTGCCAGAGGCTCCACACTACACACATTCCTTAACTTTCAAAAAATGCATTTGGACTAGACTTACAGATATTACAGTTAGGCCTTTAGAGGCTTACCTTCTGATCATCTATAGTTTGACCAGTGGGCTGCATACTGGCTCTAATTCTAAGTATCTGTTGATGGTATTTGCCTGAGGCTGCATGACAGTCTCTAAGGTGATCCAAGTTTGTTCATGGTCAGACAGTCACACTCACACACAGACATAAACATGCTTTCAGGCACAGAAATACCTTTGGAAGATTCCATGCTCACACATTTGCAGCACAAGCATGCATGGTATGACGTGCACACCCACACATATACACAAATAGACAAAAAAAAATTGTACATGCTGGCAGCATAGCCATATCTGTCTTATCTCTCTTTGCTTTCCCCTCTCCTCAACCGGTCGAGATGAATGGTCGATCTCCCTGAATCTGCTGTTGGAGGTTTCTTCTTGGGAGTTTTTGTCCTCAGCACTATCTCCATTTTCTTGCTGAAAGGGATCTGGCTGTAATATTATAGGCTATCACTATGCATTAATTTTTTGTAATTCTTAATTGGCGTTGCATAAGTGCAATTACATTTAAAGGAACAGAATTCAACTCTCTTTTGAGGGCTGCATTTCTGTATTGCATGGTGTGATCACTGGATATTTCATTTGAACTACATAAATTTCAACACCAGCTCTTACATGAAGAGCAACCCTGATATTGTAGCAAACAGCCCCTAATAACTGTCCAAGTTATGTTTAAACTCTACCTCCACACGGCATGGTCCTTGAGCTGTAAAATTGCTTCTGCAGTAGACATGTTGTGAAAAATTGTGTTTTTTGTTTGTTTTTAATCTTCAGATGAGATTACATTTTTTAGAGCCATTTTACATCCCATAATAATTCTCATCCTTAATCGCATACATTTGAACAGAATACTTTGTTTAACTCATCAGCACTTTTTATCTGATTTTCTCTAAACTGGTATTAGGAAGGCCACATGCAGCTGTCTTTCTGCCTGAGTGACAACATGAAAATAAAGTGACACATTTAGGAAGAAGATTAAAAAAGCAGACTGCCATCCTCTACCATCCTACCTGTCTAAAGAATAAATAAGCATGGGACAGACAATTTTTCACTGTTCCTTAGTATCCTTTATTTCTTATCTTTATTTCTCAGATTTAAGCACTATTGCTTTATCTTTACTCTCAAAATGGCATTATTCTGTGCAAAAATGCTTTCTGAACCTCTGGTCTTAAAAAAGCTTACTGACATCATTTTTAATCCTTTCCTGTCCCTTAATAATTCCTTTGAAAGAACTTTATACACAACAAACTACTAAAGATGTTGTAAATTTCACTTCAATTTTTGACTTCGATTGCTGAACGCATTAAATACCTGTCCCATCACACTAGTAAATAATAACTGTAACACCACAATCTTTTTCAAACCTCTCTCCTGGACTTCTGGTAGTCTTTGCCCTAATTATTCCATGGGACCTAAAACATTTTAATAATCAACTGTAACTGATGTTCTTTTCATTTCATTGACCACCTCTGCAATATAAAAGTTTTTAAAAATAGGCTTTATTTGAAATTGATGCAAATTGGCAAATACAGTTGTATTATTGTATATCCATATATATGTCCGTAGTACGTAAACTAAGTAAATGTTAAACCCATGCCCATCCCCTTCCCTAACAATAATTAATATTGTGGTTTACATTATTTGAGTTTAGGGAGTAGCTGCAGTGCCTGATGACCAAGGTCCATTGACTTTCTTACAATGTAACCTTGCTGGAAATGCCAGAACATTACTCACCCTGCTCTTTTTGCCAACTCAATGCATTATTCTTACCCACTTACTTCTTACTGATTGTATATATTTGCAAAAAAGCACCCCCAGTGTATAATATGCAGTATACCTCAAATGGATTCGGTTGAATATGATTACCATGTGCCTAGAGTCATTGTTATTTATGACATGGGTCTCCCTCCATCCAAGCACACTACCGTATCATCTGTCACTGTCACTACTTTTATTTGACTTACTTCAAAGTGTGGTTACTTCAGATAGTGAGAGAGCTGGCCACATTTATAAGCTCACCTAAGCAATCCGTGGGCTTAAATGACAACGGCAGAGCCCACATAGTTAAAGTTGAAGCCTTCGATTACCCCTGTGGGTGCCCTCGTAAGAAGGCTAACTGCTGCTCTGCTCAGCTCAGCACATTTCCCGTTCTTCCAAGAGCTCTCGACACTCGTTCATCTCATCTAAACAACCGGCGGCTCCTTAGTGACTCCCAGCGCCACCATTCTCCTCCTCTCTTTCTGACACTGTACAATGCACAACACTTGGCCAAAAGGAAAATGGACAGAATTGAAGTGTCATAAAAGGCCCATTTATGTCCCAAATGTGTCTTCAAGGCAGAAAGCTTTGAGTTCTCTTTTTTTCTGCACAACTGGCAAAGGGCTGTTGATTGCTGTTTCCCCGTACTTCCACCAGGGAGATGTGATGCCTTGTAGAATGCATGTGAAAAAAAATCTTTAAACATACAAAGAAATGTTTAGAAGCTGCAGGAATTTCTCCCTGGTTGGGCATAACTAATGGTCAAACAGGAACTTTAGCTGTCTTGTTTCCATTTTGTTAGGATTCCTGTAATGGTAAAATTATTCTCAAGCAAGCGGAAAACGAGGATGGGTTTTAAAAGCCATTCTCAGCAGCAGTTACCTTTTGGATCTAATTGAGGCAGCTTGTGGTGCAACACATTGGCAGTTGAAGAAATGACAGCCTATGGACAACTCGGGATTGTTTGAGCAATATAATATGGAATTAAGGTTTCATCCCTGTAGAGCTCCCTTTTTGCTGTGTCCTCGATGATAATGTTGAACTTAAAGATCATGTTATACCAGCATAAAAGGGCACAAGTTTACCAAACATAATGGTTACCAACTCTAGACACAACAGTGGTAAAAAATGTACACAGAATAATCTATTTTATTTAATATTGTAATATTTTTACTTAATTTAAATCAGAATCAGAATAATTTATTAAGCACTAATTGAATCACAAATTATTTAACCTAATTAGTGATTCAAGGTTACATCCGGCAAAATGTTCATTAATTCATATTCTTTGTGTCTTGTCAGAAACAATGCCTTAGAATATGTTGAAATATCTATTATATGCAAATAAAAAATTATGCCTTTATGATGAATGCTTATTTAAACAGTGTACATGTGCTGTCATTGATTATGGTTGGCTTTATAAAATTGAATACTATCTTTTATTCACTTTATGCAGACCAGCAGTCCTAAAAAATGCAGCAAAAATATATCTGTATTTGTTTGATCTCATGTGTATGTTGTGTGTTTGAAAGGTGAGATGAGAGACGGATGCTTTTTTCAGACTCAGACTTTATCGACATAAATAACCAAAGGTCATTTTGGATCTAAAAAGTCTGTATGATTTGTTGGCGGCAAAAACAACCCAAGTTGTGAAGAAACACGGGGAGCTATTGCTGCTATCTGTAGGGTATGAAGCCTTGCCCTATCCATCTCAGTCAGGTCACAATACTTCATTTTCCCTCATTTTTCTGAAAGGGGAAAATATGATTCCACCTATCGATTGCTGCATAAATGTGTTGCCTAGTGATGAAAGATGAGGTGTGCTTTGCTTTTATGTGATCCAATTAACCTCCAGCAAGGAGTGGGCTTTCTGCTCTGCCCCACTTCCCCTGCAGTGTCAGGGTGCATGTGATGGGCACTTGGAGTGATTAGTGTTCCTGTGTGTTTGGATTTTGTTGAGATATCATCTATGGCATTTCACTAACCAAGGTATTATGTTGCTACTGAGCTCAGCTTTGTAGCCAGCACTGAAATGAAGAAGCTCTCCTTTTTAGATCATGATTCCAAGATTTATAAATATAGACTTGTGATAGGTGTTTGTTTTGAACAAAAAAGAAGAAGAATATGGGAACTTGAGGTTGTTAATTAGCTTATTCAGTAGCCGATTATGTAATAGTGTAAAGTTAAAATTAGTCTTTGGTCCGTATAACAACTGAAATACGTTTGTCCAATAACTTAGCCAAGTGTTTCAGTGGTTTTGGACAAATTCTGCCTCCTTCTCTCCTATGTGCTCTCTTATGTACTCATAAGACTTTATCAGAAGCTGTCTTTGATAAGGTTTTTAAACTTCTTGACTTTGCCAGTGGCATTTTCCTTTATCTGAGGAGCAGCTGACATTTATATCCAGCCCTCCATGAGCCCAAAATACCCTTTTTATTCCATTGTTCTGTGGCTGAAAATACGAAAGTTACCTCTCATACTGACCGACAGTAGGTCCATTGATGGTGACTTCAAGGTCCCTTAAGCAGTTTCTGTACAGTCAGAGCCTGCACATAGAGCAAATGTTTAACCAAAGAAAATGCCATGTAAAGATCACGTCTTAACGTTTTACCTTGTGGACTTATGAAAATTTTGGATTTCAAAAGCTTTTTAAATGTCAGTATTAGAAGAGGGAAAACAAGATGTGTCATCCTCTTCAAAACACATAATCAGCAAAGTATAAATGTGGGCACCTGATGCAAAAGTGAACAACAGCATTAACCAGCATCGAAATAGCATGTTGTTGGTTGGTGTTACTGTTCTCAACGAAGGCAGTATTTTTTTCTTACAATATTATAATCTACTCTGTTTTTGCAGGTCCTGTAGTTTATTTGAAAGAGACAAAGATAACATGTTTTGACAGATTTCTTTAAAAAATGAAAGTTGAAAAGACATTTCCAAACTTTCTGAACACTAAACATAATATTTACATAATTTAGTCATGCATAAACACATTTCTTGTTTTTGCAACAACTGTGAATACTTGAAATGTGTTTATTTCAAAAACAAGTCTGTACAGAAATTACACACATTAAAGGCATAGATCAATAATCAAAATGGTACATGTACTGGAACTTACATAACACTTTTCTACTCTAAATAAGGGCTCAAAGCACTTTTCTTGCTAACTTAGTACTAACTGAGCAATGTTTAGTAGAGCACCTTTGTGGTGTGGAAGAACAGAAAATTCATGCAATAGTTTGGTGCTTTCATATCAATATGGACCGAGGAATGTTTTCAGCGCTTTGTTGAATCTATGCAATTCTGAAGGCATAAGAAGGTCCAACCCAGTACTAGCAGGGTGTCCCTAATAAAGTGGTGGGAGTGTATATTTTCTTTTGAAGTGTTTTCAAAGTAGGAAGACAGCTGACAAGTTTTAGATGATCTAGTGGCTTGACTAATGTTTGCAAACTATTCTATAAAATCAGTTATACCTTAAAACAATTGGGTTTACGTTGGCTCTCCTGGGCTTTCCTCTTTTTCACACTCAATGATGAAAGATGATGTGTGGAGACCATTGTAACTGCTAAAAAATCTCCTCTTACATCTGGCAGATATTTCAAGTACATCTTAATGGTAATCAGAAGTCTCTTCGGTGTCTCACAGGAGACTCCTAAAGTTTACACCCT
>VUQH01001972.1:5798-18419 GCA_015106775.1 Etroplus canarensis
TTTTTTTTTTTTTTTGTTGCAGGCCATTGTTAGCTTGCTAGTGCAGAGCAAAATGGAGAAACATATTTCTCCCTGTGGCATCTAAATATAAATCTGTGTGACCTTTTTATTTCCCCAGATGTTCCACTGCAAAGTAGATTGCACCAGCTTTCAAACAGAACACAATAGCTTTATTTTCTCTCATCTTGTCTCATAGATTGCTCTTATCTCTTTTCAAAATCAAGGGTGATTGTCTCTAAAGCCTGTTTTTTGGCAAAGGCTAATACATGACTTTTTTCTTTGCATTTATTTCTTTTCTTTCAGCTGTTAGCATTTTAAGACTGAAAAAAATAAGAGAAATACTCAGATACTCACATTTTTATAACCCTCAAGAGAACTTCTACTTATACGTAAGATGCTCTGTCTCTGCAAACATTTCTTGTTACAATTTTATTATTTGGGGTATAGGGCCCTGTCACACCATGATGATTTAACAAACTTGTGCCAATGCATCCGGATTCCTCTAAAACGCTGGCATACGCAGAACAATGATGTTAAATGGACGTAAACATAACATGTAATACCAAGGAATGCTGGCATTCTGCCGGCATTCAAAACTTGAAGTCCATTTATACCACTCTCCTTAAACGCACCACATACACAATTATTCTGCAGTTGTTTGTTAAAAACACGTTCAGTACAACTGGATCACGTCAAATGTCTACAAAGGTCAATATTGGTTGGAGGCGTGTTTGATTTATGTTACACATATGTTAAAAACACGTTACTCACAGGTTATTAATACATTTTGGGTATGCTAGACATTATCTCCACATATTTCAACATATGAGTAACGCGAGTCTCCTTATGCATTAAGTCCTTGCAACATATGGTCCTTGTATGTATGAGACATACGCTGGCAAACGTCGGAGATTTTATGCATGCTCAAAAATTTCCCTCAACTCTGCCGTACTAACATGTATACCAGCATACTTCAACATGCTCTTAATTAATAGAAAACTTCCCTAGAACTTATTTGACGTAGGCCGGCGTATTTGCAGTTTTTTTTTTCCAACACTGGCATACACTTGTTAAATCACCAAGGTGAGACAGGGGCTTTAATTTCTTGTGCTTTTATACATGATGTACCCTTCCTATGGAAGCCAGAATTATGCTAGCATTTAATTGAAATTCATTAATTAACCTTTAACCATTTGATAAAATGTCGTTCCTACATTTACCATGAACTCCAGAGGACCTGCCCTAGAGTTAGGGTTTTTTTTAAGAAAAAACAAAAAACAAAACCTTATTTATATGCTCTCTTAAACTTCTCACTGTCAAAAAAAGGATCAGAATAAGGTACAATGTTGTTCTTAATGTTATTTTAAAAGAGCAACTTCAAAGATATTTGTCTGATACTACCAAAAATAACTGGAAAATAAAAAGGAAAAGGAGATAGCAAATAAAAGATCAACAAAACAAGATATACACTATATGGGCAAATGTATTGTGTGAAATAGACATTACACCTACAGGAGTTATGTCATCCCATTCCAAACCCATAGGCATTAAAATGGAGTTGGTTGGAACCATAGAATTGTTGAAAATGTTATAGTAAGCTCAAGCATTAAGCTTTCCCTTTACTGTGACTAAAAGGCATAGACCAACCCCAGAAAAACAACCCCATGGCATTATCCCTCCGCCACCAAACTTTACAATTGATGCAGTCAGGCAGGTAACTTTCTCCTGGCATTCACCAGATTGAAACTTGCCCATCAGACTGCAAGATAGAAAAGTGTGATTCTGTACTTTATACAACACATTTCAAGTGTCCCAAAATCCCAGTGTCCCGGTGTCCCAGTGGCAGCGTGCTTTACATTGCGTTATTCTTGGCATTATGTTTGGTGTTTTAATGCTTGATTGTTGTTCTTGGCCATGGAAAAATCCATGCCAGAATCCTCCTGGTGAACAGTTTTTGTACTGATGTTCATGCCAGGGGAGGTTTGGAACTCTGTAACTATTGAGTTAGCAGAACGTTGGCAACTTTTGCTCTTTATATACCTCAGCACCTGGCGACTCCATTCTGTAACTTTATGTGGTCTGTTGCTTCATGGCTGAGTTGCTGCAGTTCCTAAATGCAGTTAATTGTGGAATATCTAGAAAGGAAGACATTTCACAAACTGATTTGTTGCAACAGTAACAGCACCCTATCACAGAACCATGCTGGAATTCAGTGAGTTCTTGATTAAGAGGTGTGGCTCAATACTTTTGTCCAGTATAGTGTAGGCCCTAGTAGGGGTATTATCCAACAATACTGGAAGCCATATCCCAATGCAAATTAATTAAGCATTAAGCATTGTTTGTTAGACCCTTTTGAATCCCAAGTGTCTCTGCTTTTTGTTTATACTGCACCTGTAAATTTTGAAAGCCAGGATTTCTGTGTAAAGAATTATAAAGTCTCAAAGTAAAAGTCCATGCAAAATAAATAACTGTTCTGTGGGCTAAGGAGTGCTTCTTGTGATTATTACATTAAACTTCATGAGTAAAATCCCTGGTGTGCCACTACACGGCAGAAAATGTATTCCTTTCTAATGGAGAGTACTGCTTCCTGCTTGTTTGGAGACCGCACACACACACCACTCATTATCATTAAAGGTTCTAACCTGCTGCATTGTGCTCTTGTGTACCTACAAGGACCTGTGTATTCTGTATCACCTTCTCTATGCTGTTCATTAGCGGGCAGCCAAGCACCCGATTCCTCCGTATCTTTAAATATTCTCTGTAAGCATATTGCAGGTCCTCTCCAGGTAACTGCTCTATGTCAGAAACATGAAAGCCCACCATGCTTGTGTCTATATAAAAACTCCTGGCCCACGCTTTGTAAAATATGTTGCTGTTATGCCTTGCACAGCAGAAACTTGACAGACCTGCACATTTCAAAGCAAGTGGCTCCATTGTCGCTTGGTGTAACGAAGAAGGACTCAAGTTTGGAGAGAAGAGAGTGCTGCTCATCTCATACTAGGCAATACACTCTGGTCTGAGTGTGTGCGTGCATTTGTTTTCAGTGCTACGAGACCTTGGCCCAGACCAGTGTAATTATGAAGCCTGGAGAAAGTGTGTTTGCCCATGTGAAATCTGACATCACCTACAACGGTACCATCAACCCACACACACACACACACACGTACACACTAGATATAGACACACATAGGCTGCACAAACTGCTTGGTCCAGGGGCGCATCTCTAAGCTGCCAGCGAGAGGGGGCGTGCGGATCTTGTGAGCGCTAATTAAATGTGTTTAACCCAAGGTCATTTACAGAGCTGTGTGAAAGAAATGTACAAAACTCAAAGAGAAGTCCAGACAACACAGAGAATCAAGGGAGAGAGTGATGGAGAAGGAAAGATACAAAACAGGCCAAAGAAGCAGATTGTGAGAAGCAGGGGGAGAGAGAGGCTTCACCATGTTGTAAATGTTTTATTGAGCTTCTTTGAACTACTTCAACTGGAGGCACGTGTGTGTGTGTCTCAGGAGAGCACCATTGCCTCTCCCACAGATGACCCAGTTAACAGTAAGGATGGGAGGTGAGCCAGAGATATCCAGGCTGAATAGATGACCAGGCAGATACTTCCTGGGGTTGTGTTGTTGGTCTTTTTCCAATCTGATGATCCTCATTTTTCATGAAACATTTTTTTAAAACTTTCAAATAGCCCAAACAAAATTTGTGTGGATAATTCAGTATCTAAACTAATCAACGTCCCCCACACTACTCATCAATCCTGCCTACAGTAAGAAATTCTTATGAAGGACCTGGAAATGTGGTTTACTGATAAAATAAATAAAACCAGTGTTGTTCTTAATGTGAATGTGCGTGTTCTCTCTAGGTAATCTGGCTTCCTCCCACAGGCCAAAGCCATGCATGTCAGGTTAAATGGCACTTCTCAAGCTGAGTTCTCACTTATGCAAATTTGATTACAAATCATCGTGACTTGAAATGATTCGTTGCAGAGTGGCCCCTGGAGCACAGTTTTTACAATAAGGATAAGAAATGGTTGTGATGGATTTACAACCGCTTGCAAACCATTATGGTTTGGTTACAGTTAGGATATAAAATGTAATGAATTGTTTAGGAAACCAAGGGAAAATGTCCTGAATTCACCTGACATGTCACAAAGTATTTATGACTTTATAACTTGTACATGCCTTGGAATTACTTTGTGAAAGTTTGTGGGCTTACAAAAGCTCAGGATACATTTATGAATATACAAAGCAACAACAACAGCCAGTACCCTGACTTCCCTGATAATATGAAGTGTTTACGAAGTCTTGGAAATCAGTGGATATATTGGACAAAGGATGTTGAAAATGGAGCTGCCAGGCAGGAGGAGAAGAGGAGGACTGCAGAGAAGGTTTATGGATGTAGTGAAGGAGGACATGCAGAGGGTTGGTGTGAGGAAAGAGGATGCATGGGATAGGGTGAGGGAGATGATTCGCTATGGCGACCCCTAACGGGAGCAGCTGAAAGAAGAAGAAGAGGAAATCATTACAACCTATTCATGTATGAATTCACTCATGTAGTACTTATGACGCATTTGGGATTCACTATGAAGTGAATTCGCATTGGTTCGCAATCACAATGGCATACTCTGGATTGGTGCTTAAACTGGTCTTAAGCGTGAATGTGAGGAGGAATAGTTGTCTGTCTTTCTGTGTTAGCCCTAAGACAGTCTGGTGATCTGTCCAGGATGTATCCTGCCTCTTTCCGTGTGACAGCTGGGATAGGCTCCAGTCCCCCACCACCCTAAATTGAATAAGTGAAAGGAAATGGATGGATGGATGTTATATATGTACCTGTAGCATTCTGTCTTTCATCCTCTCATCATGTATGTGACAAGTCAGGCTTTAATTTTAATTTTAATTTTTTTTTTCAATCTGTGGTCGATAGAGTTTTGTATGCTATGATTGCACAGGTGCCAGATTTGTTTACTTGTACTGACTGCTTGTATTGAGTGCTCACATCTCTTCTGTGCAGTTGCATAGTGTGAACCCTGTAAGAATATGAAGCCGTGAACAGTAAAAAATACTGATGATAAAATTTCTACAGTATATTATGAGAGCAGTTACAGAATATCAAAACATTAATTGTTGTTGTTGTTGGAACGAGAAAGATAAAGTCCTGCCATGGCAAAAATTTCAAAGCTTCTGAAATACTTTTTTTTTTTTTTTACAATAACACATTATTGATTTGCGATTAGCTGTTGTTCCACTCTTTAGTTCTGATTAATTAGTATTCGAATATTTTTATACTTATTTTTTAGATATTTACTGTTTTCTTTCTTTGGGTGCACTCTCATCATACACTCATCAGTGCAGCGATTATTAGTTGAATTAGCTAACTAAAAACATGGATAACCACTGAAATTATTTGGCAAAGCAAATTAAACTGTTCACTAAAATAAACCAAATGAAGGCAATTAAATAGAGATGTATGTATTTAAAGTTGTGAAATGGTTGAAAGAGGAGTAGTAGGAGTAGTAGTAGTAGTAGTAAATAGTTCAGATGGTTTGCCAACTTTACTAAATTAAGCATAGCATTAGTTCAAGGTGGGCCACGAAGTCAAGCTCTGCAACAGTCCTAGCAGAAAGGTTTATTTCAATGCCAGCTCACATCAGCTGAAAGCTTAGCCGATCCCATTCAGTCCAATCCAATTGGTAAGGTGTGCTGGTTAAGCTGATTTAGCCTGCCAACTGTTGCTGCACATGTGCAAGCCACTTGGCAACCCACCTCCACTCCAGTCCCTGCTGTTAATGCAGTGTCTGACTTCATCATTGTCATATCTGCTGTTTTTGACACTGGTTCTGATCTGTACGATGATCTTGCTGCTACTTTTCCTGCCTCTAGCTCTGTGTATGCACATGGAATAGCATCTAGGTCCACAACAGAGCCACACCACCAAATATAAATCAGCACAGATGGAAATAACAATCTTTTTGACCATAGTGTTCTGGAGTGAAATGAGAAATAGTGTGCTGAAAATTAATGGTAATTGCTAACAGTAAATATGGTAAGCTGAAATGAGTCCAAATCCAGTTTAAAATTAGTTTAACAGAACACATTTGAACATGAGATGAGGTGTTGATTCTGAGGTTCTTGAGTTGATCTGACATGCACGTCAGGTGAAAAATAAACCATAACAAACCCTGCTAATAAACTAGCTTAGTTCTACCTGTCCAGCACCTAACAGGCAAACAAAGGCAACAACTTATTTATGAATAAAATGGATGATTTATATTCAGCAGCTACAAATGCTATTATTTTTTCTCAGGGCATGAGAAATCAAACAAAAGCCAAATAGAACATGAATATTGACCATAACATTTTCCTAGTTGCCTAAAACATAACTCAGAATAAAAGCTTACATTGGTTTGTAACTCCTGTACATTGTCAGCTGTATCTGGCAGTATCTCAACTTTATATTTACAGCTTATTTTACTGCCCCCTAGAATCCCAAAAACTCGATAAGGAAAGTTTAAATTGGACTTTTAAAAGAACAGACCTGGGAAAAAAGTGAGTGATATTCAAACGTGTTTTAGGGCAGAAAGTGATGAGAAGAGAGCGATATCAGCTGGAGCTGCCTGCTTTATGTGTTCGGTTGTAATTGTGCTTTGCAGTTGCTGAGGCAAACCCGAGGACCGTGTCCTGGCTTAGTAATTTTAAACCATGATGCCATTGTTATGATTAGCAGTACCATTAGCAGTTATAGCTTTAGTAATTGGACTCTCAGTTGGAGGTAAATCCATTACTGTGGGATTAAATTCCCCCATCTCCTCAGCTGGTGTGCGTATAATAGAGAATCTATGCATGAAATTATTTACTGCATGAATATACAGTGTTTTAAACCAAGGCAATCTCATAAGAGCCATATGTGTGTGCACACTAACAAAATTGCTGCCTGAGCTGAGTCAGCATGATGTGTATCAAACCTTAACGCATGTGTGTGTGTTTCTTACTGGTTTGTCAGACGTGGGTCCATTTGTCGCGGATGGTTAAAACTGCAGCAGCGGTGGAATTGTTATGGCTTTCAAGAAGTAGAAAGTGTACCACTGCGAGAGTGGGGCAAGCTGCTGCTGCAGCATCCCATTGGAGAGAATTACATGCATTGTATCGGAGATGACATTCTCTCATCGAGTACGATCAAAGCAACCAGATTACTCTCCTCCACTCTCTTTGGCCGGAGGAATAGACACATACTGTTGAATTTAAAAGCAGAGATGCCTCTGAATGTCTCTGTGTGCCCATAAAATAACGTGGTTGTGTATGTGAACAAAAAAACATCCTTGTATGCATAATCTGTTTAATATGTGAGTTGAGAAAGTCACTTGGGAATTGGCACATTTTATCCCCCTTGCTCCTCTGCCTCCTTTCTACGCCTGCTTATTTTGTACCTAGTTGTCCGCTCGCTCCCACCTCACTTTACATTTTAATGTTTCTGTCTTTGAAATGAAGAGGCAGGAATGCTTGGTAACTGAAGTCATGGTTCTGTGGCAACAATATCCCTCTGTTACAGGTACAAGAAGAGAAGGCTGGCTCTCTGCTTCACTGCGCTGCAGAAATGCCTGAGACGGCTGCTTCTTGATAGAAAAGAGAATGAGGGGGAGAAAGAAGGAGGCCGAGGCCCCTTTTACACCTCACATTAACATTTGTGTGGTACCCAGATTGTATCCAGATATGATTAATCTGGCATCCCGTTTTATCCCTGTTATTAAAAATGTTTCTGTGCCATTCACATTAAGTGTGACTTGCTCCTTACCTGTGAATGCCACATCTAAAGTGAGACAGGACACAAAAATGGAAGGATTTTCTTTTCTTCCTTCTAAAGTCTTCGAAGGGTTTTTCTTGGGCACAATGCACCTATTCATACCTGTCAAAAGTTTCTCATTTCTTTTTGTTCCTGTTCACCTATGTTATCCTCAGCACATCCTTGACAGACAGACAGATAAAAAGACAGCTGCAGAGGAAAATACTCACCCTGAGATTAGAAAAGTGCACGTAGTAAGATGACATTCTGGGAAGTAAGAAAACTAGAAATCACCAAAAAACATCAAGCATCATGTCTCACAGGCATGTGTTGTTAAATTTCAAATGCTGAGCCAGAGATTCTCACCAAGAACTGCCTCTTCCTTTTCATTCCTGCATCTTTCATGATGTATTAAAAAGAAGACATTTAAGAATATTGCTTTTGTTCAAAGGACATGAACTTACATTACAGAAGCTGTTGGAATTTGAGTCAAATATGCTGATAGTATTTGATTTTCTTTTTGCTTTTCCACTTTGTCCACTTACACTATGTTCCCACTGCAGGCAAAAGTGGTCCAAAACCAATTTTTTTGCCCATATGGGACCCAGATCTGATTTGTCTATGACCATCTGAACAGCACAGATCGGATACACATCTGATCTTTTTGAAAGCATCCTCAGTCTGAATGGTCATGTCACATTTCATCTGACTTTTACCTCATTGAAGTGGGACAGATCTCATATTTCTGCATCGGAGAAGGCGAAATGCGGCAAGATCAAATGTCAAGAATGCACAAAAAAAGCATGGCAGACAGCATTGATGGAGCTAGTCAGTGGAAGGAAAGTTAACTTTAACTTACACGCTGACATGTGTAGCATCCATATTTACTTCTATAAACACAGCATGCTGCGTGTGACGTCACACTTTCTTCTGTGCATGCACATCACTTCAGGGCCAGAGACTGTTCACCCTGGAATCTGATGGCAGTTGCATTTAAATTATAATCTGAACAACCATGCAAAAAAATCAGATCTTGGCAAAAAATCGGAATTGCCTGCCGTGGGAATGTAGTGTCAGTGAGAATAGCATTTTTAGCAGCACAATTTCAAACCAAAATCATTGGTGAATTGTGGGAGCTCAGTAACAAAAGCAAAAACTTTTGTGTGGAAGCACTTTGGTAAGCTTTGACTTCCAAATATGCTCTGCTGACTGGTTGCAAACTGACAGGACTGACCTTTAAGGGATCAGTGAGAACTGCATGGCAACAGAAACTTTAACCTGCACACTTCATGCCTTTACTGTGTGGGCTGAAGTGGAGAGATGTCAGGAATTAGGGGAACAAAAGTTAGGACTGACATGACTGCAGTGGCCCACCAAGTTGCCCTGTGTAAGTCTTGTCTCTAACCTAAAATCTTTAAAAACATAATTGTTTTCCAGGTTCTTAAATAGGGCATGTCTATGATAATTAGAAGTATTTTAGCTTTTTGGGTCTTTTGACAGGTTATTTCTATTACAGATGTTAAACAAAAATCAATTATCAATCAGCTTTTGATAATTAATTCTCATGTTTTGCTGCTGTTGGTCTTGTAGCTTAGTGCCTGCCATGGATAAAAGAACACTTTTTATTCTATGAACTAGTGAAGTGTAACTGCATGTTTAAAACAGTGAAAACCACATGCTGCAGCCACTGTTAGCGGGTGTTTTGCACTTCCTTCATCTCCACTGATGCTTCTTTTCCTGTTCAGACCGAGTTTTTGACCAATTAAAATATATCTACAGATAGCATCATTGCTGTCAGAGACTGCATAGTTGATTTTTGTTAACAGTTTTTTGACAGTAACCTTGCATTCAAAATGTCCACAAGCTTTCACATCCTACAAATGGTTTGGTCCATACATTTTGGGATAAAGACACATTTTTTGTACCTCTGTGTACCACCACAGTGGATTATAAATGAAATAGTCAAAATGTGATTAAAATGCTTTTAGCTTTAATTCAAGGAGTTCGATGAAAGAATTATATGAACTGTTTGGGAATTCCAGCCATTTTTATACTTTGTCCCTCATTTTCAGAGGCTCAGAAGTAAGCGGGCAAGCTAACAAAATTTTAGATATATAAGAAGTTTTTAATACCTGGATTAAAATCCTTTTGCAGTCAGTGACTGCCTGAAGGCTAGAACCCAAGGGCAACATCAAATGCTTTCTTTCCTTCCTGCTAGGACTTCACTGCATCCACATTCAGTTGCTGCTTGTTTGTGGGTCTGGCTCCTTCAGTTTTGTCTTCAGTAACTGCAGAGCTGCTCTGTTGGGTTGAGATCAGGAAGCTGACTTTTTCAATGAAGAATATCAAATTTCCCTGCCTTGAGTAACTTATGAGTTGCTTTTGCAGTATGCTTTAGATAATTATCCTTTATTCCAGAACTGGGTGGGCTTTTTGAAATGCTTTCTGGCAAAATTTAATCTGACCTTACTGTCCTTGAGAGTAACCAGTGGTTTGCACCATGTTGTATACCCTCTATATTTAAATTCATTGAGGCATCTCTTGATTGTAGACTTTGGCAGTGATGCGCCTACCTCCTTGAAAGTTTTCTTGACTTAGATGTTGTGAAGGGATTTTTCTTGACCAAGAATTCTGCAATCATCCACTTCAGTTGTCTTATGTGGTCTTACAGACTTTTTGATGTTGCTGAACTGGCCAGTGCATTCCTTTTTAGGAATGTTTTAAATTGTTGATTTGGCTACTCCTAAAGTTTTTTCTCTCTTTCTCTGTCTCAGGTTAATTTTGGTTTGTTTATTCACATGCACTGACATCTCTTTGGACCTCATATTGAGAGTTTCAGTGAACAAATGAAAGTTCAACACTTGGAATCAAATCCAGATCTGTTACCTGCTTTCTTTGTCATGAAATAATGAGGGAGCAGGCCTCACCTGGCCATGAAACTGCTTTTTAGTCCATTGTCCCATTACTGCGGAAAATGGGGGACTGTGTATAAAAATGGCTATAATTCCCTAACAGTAATCAAACTGTTTTGTCAAACCCTTTAAATTAAAGCTGAAAGTCTGCATTGTGTGTAGTTTGATCACATTTTGGCTGTTTAATTTAAAATCCATTGTCACAGTGTACAGAGGCAAAATTATGAAAAAACAGTTTGATTCTCCCAATCTTGCTTTGCAGATTTCTGCTGAAATCATGCACTTTAACAGATTAAAATAAAAATAAAAACAGCAGCACATTATGCAGAGGCGTTGCATCAACTAAATTAAAACATTTAATAACACATTTGCACACTTCTGCACATTATGTACAAAATTTCATAGCTATGATTATATTTCTCTTGCATCTGTCACATGCTGCCCTCCTAACTGTCTTACTGTATACTATTACATTTTCTGTTGCAATGCGCAATTGCACACATACTGCTACTGCTTTCCGCACAATATGTTTCAAAGTTTGTTCATATTTCTATATTACATGTTACGTGCTGCTCTTATAAAAAAGTTGAACTGAATTGCTTTTAAATTTGTTTTATTGTATATTATTACTTTTATATGTAGATTTTATACTATTTGGCATTTAATGTCATTGCACAGGGAATCTTGTTTCCTTATATGACAATAAAACGTGGCTTTGTTTGATTTGATAACGTATGGCTTCAAAAACAATTTCCTGTTGCATCCTTTCCAAGATAAATCTGACATGACATGAGGTCATGCTTTTTGATTATAAAGAAAATTAGTTGGCTTTCTTGAACTTCTTGACATCTTGACAGAGAAATCCCAGCTGGCGCAGTTGCAGAGCCATCCTGACAACAGACATGTCATGACTTCGACAGTGCATACCGATATGAGACAGCTCAAGGATAACGGCTGCCTCATGTGCATCGTTCTCTGTACTGTAGTTGCATAAAGACATAGGCAAAATCTCTTTGGGTAGAGAGGTGGCACCCACATCCTCTTTTCGTTTGTGTGTTACCTTCAGCAACATTTAGAGTATGCTGGTATTCTTAACACATGTGTCTGTCAGCTTATCAGTTACAGGAAATCAGGCCACTTATATGTCAGAGCATGTTCCACGTAATAACATTATTGATTGAATCTAACCTTCTTTGCAAACAATTGAGCACCACTACTCCAACAGAGCTCAGTGTCATGTACAGTGTGTCCTGTCATATACATATGAAGGAGAAACATGCAGCCACAAAACATCACAGGAAACGGCTCCTTTTCAGCCTTGCATGAATTTTGTTATCTGCTACATCTACAGAGTTCAATCAGTTTACTTGCTATCAAAGCTTCCAGTCAAACCACTTGCCATGAAGGTCATCTCTAACATTCATCTCTGAGAGCTCACTTCCTTCTCTTTCTTATCTTTTCTTCTTGTCCTCCTTTCTTTATTCAATTTTTATGCCCACGACTGCTTTTAATCTTTGTAGACTTTTAATGATTTTAGGTTCAGTAGCCTCACAGATGGCAATCGGCAGTGTTTAATTGAAGCTTGTGAGTGAGTGGATGAGAGAGTTTTCAGAGAGGAATTTAAGTAGCACCTTGGACCATACTCCCTCTCTTTTTAAAGGGTTCCACAAAAGCCATAAATTGGCTTTTGGCCTAGTTCCATCTCTTGCTCTATTCCCTCGCATGCTTCTATAATGTAGGCTGCAAATATTATTCTTGCTGCAGATATTATTCTTTTGCCGAATCTGTCAGGCAGAAGGGATTTAGTGTTGGGTTTCAGCATAGATGAGGTGCTTTTTTTTGTTCTTGGAAATGGTGTACAACAGTTCCAATAGTTTTTCTTGGTGCCGCAGAGAGATGAGCCTATTTCTCTCCCGTTGCACAAGGCTTATTA
>VUQH01001973.1:0-15159 GCA_015106775.1 Etroplus canarensis
TGGTGTGTGTGGATGCGGACCCAAATGCACGACTCTCAGGCAGCCGGAATACATTTTAAAGGCTTTATTGCCAAAACAACAATTAATAATAATGTCCCAGAACGGTGACACGAGTGAAGGCAGATATCCAAAGGACACACACTGGCACGGTCCGACACTCAGGAGGAACTGAGGCGGAGACAACGACGAGGACGCGACAACAGGGAGACGAGACTGACAGAATAAATAGACAGACAACAAGACCAATAGACACAGGAGGGCGTAGTGCACGGCTGCAGGTGATGACACAGGGGAAGGACAACAGAGGCAGGGGCACCAGACAAGACGAGATTCCACAATAAAACAAGAAAAGACATGGACAGGGGAGGCACACAGACACGGTTCATGACACTGATAGGTTTAATTTTGGTTTATCAGCCTAATAATGGTTGTTCAACTCTTGGAACCAGCTCTAGATCCTTTATCTGCTTAGTTTGTCAGGGAATAGTAAGGTAATAGGGCTTGTCTGGCCATGAAACTGCTTGTCAGTCAATTGTCCTATTACTTCTGAGCATCTGAAAATGGGGGACATGTATAAAAATGGCTTTGATTCCTAAACAGTTAATGTAGTGCTTTTCTCAAACCCCTTTAATTAAAGCTGAAATTCTGCACTTCAATCAAATATTAACAGTTTGATTTAAAAATCAATTTTGGTGGTGTAGAGGCAAATTTACAAAAAAAAGTGTCATTGTCCCAAAACTTATGGATCTAATTGTGACTCCTTTGCCTTAGTTCATGAAATTAACACTTATATACTACTGTAACAATAAATGCCAGGAATTAAACATCCACTGAGTGATAGTTTGAAGCTCCTTTACCTTTATAAGTGATGTCCTTCCTGCTGTGTGATACGATACACGTATGAAAGGACAACTGTGGAATTAACCTCGACCTCCTTACCAGCTTCTGAGTTTTTTTTTCCTTTGTTTGTTTTTTACACATCCTTGAGTTCCATAGAGTGATATTTTAAGTGTTGTTAACTTGTGTTTCTGTAATCATTTTATGTCAGCCAAAATATGAGATATGAAACAGGATGTGTATTTGCGTCGTGGGTGTAAGTTTGAGAGTTTCAATCTATACACAATCAAAGTAACTATTTTTGCTCATGAATAACATCTTTCCATTCATAATGAATGGAAGAGACCTCCTGCCATTGTCTGTTTTGCTACCCTTCCACCTCCCTTGAACAATTTTCCCTTTGGGGATATACTCATATAAACCAGATTTCCCTGTTTCGTCTTCATTGTTTGTGCTTCCTGAGATATGGTCCTTCTCTGAGTTGATGATTCACCCAGTTTTACAGTGCTACCAGGTTCACGTCCTCACCAACGTGCTGTTTCAGCACTAAACCCATGGGTGAACTAAAATACCATCATCATACTCCCTCCTCAAACACAGGTCATTGCCAATAGCTCTACCTATATGTATTTTAACATAATTCTTCCTGGCTTACTGTTTGGACAACTGCTTCGAGTGACCTCTCTTTTACCATAATTTTGATTAATGTGTTTTCATTTCATTCAGGCTTGTTGTTACAGTTGTTGGTATAGTAAGAGCTGCTTTTACAGCCGCTCTGGTATATTCTTTGACTCTGCTTTTCATTGCTTCAACAATGTTTATCATCTTGCCCAGAGTCATAAAACAAACCGAAAATTGACTGGAGAGACACTGTATGGTGAGAAACACACTGTGGTTTCTGTCTCTTTAAGATCATGATGGTTTCTTCGCTGCTCCTTTAAGGTCACTGGCCCTCCTTAGGCTGCCTGCCAGCTGCCATGTTACTGTCAAGCATTTGCAGAAATGCCAGCAAAACCATTAGTCTAGACCCTTTTCAGCAGTTAGCAGACTGGACAGCATGAGCAGCACAGTGATGTAGAGAGACAAAGAGCCTCGCCTTATAAAACTACAAAATGCAGTACTTTTCCTTCTTTTTTTCCTATTGCGTGTTATTGTTCACTTCAGCTTTGATTTATTTCCTCCTATTTCCTCTGTGAGCATTCAGGCTGCAGCCAGATAGGACAAGATGCAGTGCATCATGTAGAAAACCTCCTTTTAGATGGATGGATGTGCTTTCAATTCTAATTTATAATTGTTTATTTACAGCTTAGTTTTGAGCTATAATTATAAAAAAAAATGTAGAGATGAATTAAATTACAGTATCACATTGCGCCCTCTGCTGTCTCTCAGCTACTTCATGCATTTTTTGTCTTTTGGCGTACAGCAGCATCTGGTGGTCGGCTGAGGTAATCACACTTTGTTTTGAAATGGACACTTCTTTTTAACCTCTGTTAATTCAGTGAAGGTAGGAAGGAGAAAGCAGTCCCTCACCACTTTTCATAGCATCTGTTCTTCTTTGCCTTCTCTAACTGGATTATTCTTGCATGGATTGAAACCACAGGGCTTTTGGTTATAAAACACACCCCTAATTTCCAATACTCCACTTGATTTCACACTTGAAATGAAGTGTGATGGTACACAATGCAATGTGCTTCTTTTTCTTGGAAATCTAAACAGACTTTCTATTAAAAACCATAGAAATGTGCACAGATGGTGAATAGCTGATTAGAATAATCCCAGTTGAAAGGTCAATGCATCATGTTGGTGTGGTAGTTCGTGGGGGGACTTGTTGCTTTGGTCAAAATCCTCTTAGGAGTTGTGTCATGTGACCTTTCTGTGGGTGGATGAGACAATCACACTGCTGCCTGGAAAATCACCTACCTGTTGAAAATTGTATATATCATAAATGGGCATGTTTTTGTGATCATACTGATATATCTGTAAAAATAGGTTTAAATTCAGATGACTTTAACTGTATATCTTACTGTCTGAACTCACTAACCACTTCATTAGGTATACCTGTTCAACTGCTTGTAAATGCAAATATCTAATCAGCCTATCACAAGACATGATTGAGATGACCTGCTATCTTTAAAATTGAGCATCACAATGTAGAAGAAGGTGGTTTAAGTGACTTTGAATGTGTCATGGTTGTTGGTGCCAGATGGGCTGCTGTGACTGTTTTAGAAATTGCTTATCTTCTGGGATTTTTTTTGTACATGATCATCTCTAAAGAAAAAAAGAGAAACTATCCAGTGAGAGGCAGTTCTCTGGGGGAAACAGGAAGGCAGCGGTAACTCAAATAACCACTCGCTACAACCAAGGTATGCAGAAGAGCTTCTCTGAAGACACAGTACTTTGAATCCTGAAGCAGACGTGCCACAGCAGCAGAAAACTACGTGGGGTACCACTCATGTAAGCTGAGAACAGGAAACTGAGGCTACAGTTCACATGGGCTCAATAAAATTGACAGTAGAAGAAAAGAAAAACATTGGTCTGATGAGTCTTGATTTCTGGTGTGACAGGTCAGAATTTTGTGTATGTATGAAAGAAAGGCTCCATACTGCCTTGTATCAGTGGTTGTGGTTGGTGGTTTTCCTTGGCAGACTTTGAGCCCTTTAGTTCCATCTGAGCACCAATAAAATGCCACAGCCTAACTAAGTATTGTTGCTGACCATGTCCTTCCCTTACCTATCTTCTGACGGTTGCTTCAAACAGGTTAATGCACCATGTCACAAAGCTAAAATCATCCCAAACTGTATTTTTGGACATGATAGTGAGTTCCCTGTACTCAGATGGCCTCGACAGTCACCAGATCTCAATCTTATAGAGCACATTTGGGATGTGGTGGAATGGGAGATTCACATCATGTCCAGCTGCAATCTGCGGCAACCATGTGACGCTGTCATGTCAGTATGGACCAAAATCTCTGATGAATGTTTTCAGCGCTTGTTGAATATATGCCACGAAGAATTAAGGCAGTTCTGAAGGGCGGTTGAACCCAGTACAAGCAAGGTGTATCTAATAAAGTGGCCAGTGAGTGCATGCCCATTCATATTGTGACACAGCCCTGGTCAGATGACAGGTTCAGCATGCAAACACAAATCCATGCAACAGTTTAGAACTTTGCATATTGTTTATCATACAAGCATTTAGCTATCTATCAGGTTTTCTGAATGGTTATGACTGCTCCACCACACACAGTTTCCGCTGGTACTAGCCAAGTGGTACTAAACCAATAAGTAACAAGCTTTATTTGTTGCTGTCAGCGTGACCTACTTAGGCCCAATGACCTTTAAGTATGAGCTATAGAGCTTGCAGGCTATGAAAATGGTACATTTTTGACTGTTTTATTAATTGCTTAATCATTTATTTTAGCAAAAATGCCCAAGACTGAACGATTAAGCTTCTTCTTAAAGCAGTTTTTTTAGTCTTCTTTGAAAGTAAATATTTTTGGCTCTTGGACTTTTGGACTTTAAGAAATTGTAATGTGCATTTTTGTTTTATGGGGCATACTGTTAAAGCATCCTAAAAAAACAAATTCCAAAGTATCGGCCCTATTTACAGTTCACATATTTAAAAGCAATTTATTCAGAAAATAAAATTACAGCTAGATTGTCAGATTAAGTTGAAGGTTTTGTTATGTTCATAACAGCTATTTTTCATAGTTTTTGCCCCAGGACACAAGAGGATGAAGAATCTGCTTCTGGTTCTATCCCAGAGCTGCAGGCCCAGAAAAATATGATATTGCAGGCAAAGAGCATGCTGACTGTCTATATTACGTACAGTACAATGGAGGCAAAGAAAGTCAATAGCAACAAACATCTTGTGACACATGTTGTGAAACTGGCACTGGCATGAGTGCTCTGAAAACAAAAATTAGTTGTAGTTTTCTGAATGGTGGACATGTGACAAATGTCTCTTCTCCCTCCTCCCAAGCCTTTCTTGGTTTCTCCCGCTGACGTGTTTCTGCAGAGCAGATGGCTTTACACATAAATCCTATTAACAACTTTCTGCTGATGGAGACACAGTGAGTACAGAGCTTTCTCACTCTGTCGTCATCTCCCCTGAGAAACCTGCTTTTTTCATTTTCTAAACCATAAAAAGAAGTGGTGGTAGTGCTGAATTCAAGGCCAAGTCATGTCTGCAGAGAAGGTAAAATACTGGAGTTGTGATTTTGTGGATTATTTTTAAAAAAAATTTCTATTATCTTCTCAGAGATGAAATGTGTTAGTATTTGACAAGTTGGACCTAGCGGATCACTCAAATTATTTTATAAGAATCACTTAACACTTGTTCTTCTAACAGTATTTATGCCCATGCAAAGTTTAAAGTTGTATTGGTAAAACAGTTATTGATCTCATATTTTTGTTTGATGTATAAAGCTTCTATTATTTTAATTCTTTTATCTTTAATACTTTCAAGCTAAGACAGTCTGGACATTGATTATGTAGGAACTAATCTGTGACCCACATGTGAGGTGACTGCTCTGTGATGGGAAGTATACATGACACAGGTTACACAACAAGGACAATATTCATACCTAACCTACAAAATGGGTCTTCTTCATATTTTGTATCTCATCTAAGTTTATGGAGCTCCTGTGCCAAGATAATATATCTGTAAGTATGCTTCAAGGACTGAAGGCAGTCAGTAATCCGGACAGCCAGACCAGCTATAATAGTGCTAGTGTAAATGTCCAAACCAAATGCAACAGCATTTTCTTCACTTTAAAAGGACTTTTATTTATTATTTATTGGATTTTATAAATGTAAAAAAGCGTTTCTGGTGCCTTTTTAATATAAGTGGTTTTATCAAAGAAATAAGCAAGTTTTTGAAAATAATATGTGACAGTAACAATACAGAGACACTTGTGTAATGTATAGTTGTACAAATGGCCAAAGGAAACTACATTTGGAACTTTTGTAGGTGAACTGTCAACTTTTAAAAAGGGTATATAGCTATAATAAACAAATCTATAATATGGCTAAAGTATACAGTGACATTTGTTAAATTTATTACAACAATTCATCACAGTAAATGTCAAATCTGCTGCCATAACTCTGAGATGCGGATTTCCTGTGGACACAAATAGGCCTACATTTAATAGGATTACCAGAGTCTCCGGTGGCCACAATCACACTGACCTCGTTGTTTGTGACTTGGGACAGTGATATATTGTTGCTATCTCTTTGCGTGAAGGTTTGGTCCCAGTTTCTTTGAATTTAATAAATATTTGGTGAAACACAATTCTTTTTTATTTAATATTACATGGAAATGTGTATATTTTACTGAAAAAGCAAGAAATAATTTGAAAGCTCATCTCATCACTTCAACAAATTCTTGTAAAAAATACTGTATATTGTGAAGTAGGATTAAGTCCCCTTTGGACTTACTTTAAACTTGTGTCTAGATGCATTATACAGAAGCTTATGTTGTAGATGATAAAGACAGAATAGCAAATTGGAGATTTAGTAATAACTGCAATAAGGCCAAATGTGCACAAAATTCAATTACCTTTATATTTCATTAACAGACAAGGTGCCTTTAAATGTAATCAGACTTGAGTATCAAATATTGTCCTGTAATTTCCACTCCTATTTCAGTTCTCAACATTTCCTCTGGGAATAACAGCAGGTGTGACTTCTTCCCAAAGCAATGCAGTTGCTATTTTCTGCAATACATCACAAGTGTTGGCTAAAAACCAGCACTTGCTGAGCAGTAAAGTCTGTTTATCATTCCCTCTATTTTGATGCTTATATTCTAAGGTTCTTGGTATTAAGAAGGACGCCTCAGTAGGTTACATAAAACTGTTGCAAAACCTGTTTGTTTCTTGCTTTCTTGTACATGTAAAACTGTCTTGTGAAGAATAGAAATAAATTTTTCAGCTCTGGAAAACACACATTTGTACTATTTTACCCACAAATCGACAGCCGGTAAAAATGACACAAAGCTGTCGATTTAACAGTCAATCTACGCTCCTACCCTCACTTGAACTTTGGATATGACTGAAAGAATGAGATCACATATACAAGTGGCTGAAATAAGCTTTCTCCATAGGGTTGCTGGGCTCACCCTTCAAGATAGGGTGAGGAACTCAGTTATCCAGGAGATACTCAGTGTACAGCCGCTACTCCTCCACATCAAAAAGAGCCACTTGTGATGTTTGGGCATGTAATCAGGATGCCTCCTGGATGCCTCCCACTTGAGGTGTTTCGAGGGGAGGAGACCTCAGGGCAGACCCAGGACACGCTGAAGAGACTAGGTCTTTCAGCTGGCCTGGCAATGCCTTGGTGTCCCCACCGAAGAGCTGGAGGAGATGGCTGGGGAGAGGAAAGTCTGGGCTTCTCAGCTTGAGCTGCTGCCTCCACAACCATAACCCCCAGAAAAGTGATAGATGATGGAGGGATAGATGGCTGGATAGATGGATGGTGTCATTTCTATCTCATGCTCCGTTTCACTGGTCATGTCCTGTAAACCTGAACCTTAATGTTCATTTAGAAATCAAAAATATGTATCTGGACATGCAGATGCAGTCTATTAGTGCAAAACAATCAAATTCAATTAAATAAGAGATTAAAATGACAATATCTTTATTAATCTGATTGTTATCTTCCTTCCCACTGCTTTCCTTTACATCTGAACTTGTAATGGTGAGTATATTGATAAAAATCTTGCTATTTTGACAGTTCTTGTCATTGTTCCCTTTCTCTCACTCTGTTATGAGTCTCAAGTATAATCTCTTTTTGTATCCTGAAAGAAAATCTATAGAAGCCAAAAAAGAAGAAAGAAGAGACCAATGGGGTATCGGAAGCCAAGCTAAATGGAACTGAGACCAAGCCCAAAAAAACAAAGACCAAGAAGAATGAAGATGTAGCCAAAGATGACAGTTCTGCCATTCAGAGTAAGGAGATAACAAACTGTGATTTCCCTTTCTCATCTCTGTTGAGGTCTAACTATATTAGTTACATGTCTACTTCTTTATCAACATTTTAGATGGAAAGAAAGTGAAGAAAAAGAAGCTAGAGAAAGACAAAGACGAACCAGACAAAGAGAAAGAGCCCAAAAAGAAAGCCAAAAGTGCTCCAAAAAAGAAAAAAGGTAAACCAATGACTTTAATCATGAATTTTTACTGTAATGTGTTAAAACTGAAATATGTGACCTTTATTAAAAAAAAAGCTTCATAAAAAATATTTGTTTTAGTGTAGTTTTAATGCAATAAGTGTGTTTTCCATTACTACAGGTTCAGACTCAGATGACGATGAAGACGACGATGAAGACGACACACCAAAAAAGAAAACTAAGAAAAAAACAACCAAGGATAGTTCTCCATCTGCAAGTTCTGCCAGGGAGAAGAAATCTAAATCTAAAGGTACGACTATGAGCAAAATAAAACTGTTTTCTGACGGCATTAATTCTGAAGGCAGTGTGCTCTTGCAGCAGTTATATGACCAGATTGTAATTAAGAGGATTAGATGATGTTATTGTGTAATGGTGTGTGAGTGACTTAGTGGAAACACTTACCACAATGGCAGCAAAACATAACACTTAAGTGTGTGGCTTGCTCTTAAGTAATTAACTGTGGAAAATGTAATTAAAATATTACAACATGATGTTAGACACCAGTATGTTTTTGAAGTGAGTAAAGAATACATTCTCAGTTAATAAATAGATGAATAAAAAAGAAGTAATCCTTTTTTGCCAAATTGAAAACAGAAAAGAAATGTTGACATTAAGCCATGTTTTCTAACAGATTAAGGTGTTTTATTCCAGGCCATTCTCAGGTAACACTGGAATGTGGGTGTTTTTATCCCTGCTAACAGCATGGCTTTAGCAGTGTCAGTCAGTCAGTAGGTCTGTCTACCACTTTTATCCAGACTGAAATAACCAAGTTGGGTGCTCTGGCTTGAATGATAGAGTAATTGGACATGAGTGTGAATGGTTGTCTGTTTCCTCATGTTAGCCCTGTGAAAGACTAGTGACCTGTCCAGGGTGTACACCACCTCTTGCCTCTTGACAAGAGGTGAGATAGGCTCCAGGTCCCTAACATCTGTGAATTGATGGATGGATGGATGGATGGATGGATGGATGGATGGATGGATGGAATAACAACTTATTTAGAATCATTATCACCAAACCCTTCTCTTTAGCTCTACAGAGCATTTTTATCATCTTTCACCTTATTGTTTTGAGTTCTATACCTGCACCCAAAACTGTTCTGTTGTGGTTGTGCTGCTTTCAGCTTTCATCGACAGCTCTAATACTCACTGTACACTTTCTGCTCAGCCACAAACAACAGGCACAGCTAGCTGGTGAACATAGTGGAGAATTAAAAAGAGCCAGACATTATCCTCAGGATTAGGTAACTAGAAACTTAATTCCTAAGTGAATGCTAATGTTGCTCTGTAGCCTATTTGGCAGCATTAACACACATCCACCACCTTCAGACTTTCTACTTACATGTGTTTCTTTTATACTTAAGGAGTGTTCATATAGTATGTTAGTTTCATGTTAATAGTTTATCTTTGCAGCCCTACATGCCCAAAAGTATTATTGCAGGTTTTAAATATAACAAACTATACAATGTCTATAACTATCATTATGTTTTAATTAGTGTTTAGTATACGCTGTACACAGCAAAGGTTTTAGTAGGAAATGCCATGTAGTTTTTAACCACTGTTTTTACAAATGTATCAATGCTTAACAGATGTTTAACCATGTGCTCTGAATCCCCAAAGCTCATTTCTGCCAAAAACATTCAGGTAGCAGTAACAGCTTTTAGTAGTCATTTGTCCGCAAGTCTAGAAGGGAGGGTATGTTGGGGAAAATTCATCACAGTGGAAAACTTTTAAGATGAAGTACTGACAGTATTGCAAGTGTAATAGCATGTTCTGAGGAAATGAATTTGCTCCACAAATTTGAGCAAGGAATTTGTCATCCTTTGCTGTGATGTCTTCCAAGTTATGTGCTCTGGGGTTTAGCAGCTTGAATCCTTTTAAAGGAAATAAACTGAGAGCAGAAGTGTAACATCTACATCCCACTTTGCTTCATCAACCTTTTCCTAAGTCTAAAGAAATCATTAAGAGCTGCTTCTCTTATTGAAACTTAACATCTGAATTTGGGTGAATCCCAGTTAAGTCTGAATCCCTCTCACATTCTCAAGCTGTAAAAATCTGGCAGCACAGCTGGAAGAAGGAGCAGGTTTCCCACTGAGTGCATACAAAATCAAGATGGCAAGCTCAAAATGAGCACTTTCAGCACATCTGCCTCACACTTAAATCATTGTTGGCTTAATTGATTGCAGTTTGGATTGTTTGGCCTAAGTTTTCTGTCTACAACATTGTATGCAGCAGTAAGGAAGGACATTTACAATGTGTTATATTCCTCAGTGTGTTCTTCCGATTCTTCAGTTTAACACTTTCAACGTTTTTAGAATTCTTTTTCTTTCCTCAGATGACAAAGATTCTGATGGAAAAGAAAAGAAGTCAAAATCAAAGGAAAAAGACAAGAAGAAAGAACCAGCTTCAATGTTCCAGATAAATGGAGACAAAGACTCTAAGAGCAAAAAGAAAGGTGATTCTATTTTTTTATATTCACAAACCGCAAAACTCTCTATCTTTAGTTACTTTACCATAGCTATTCTACTTTACTGAATGCATTTTTTATG
Organism: Etroplus canarensis; assembly: GCA_015106775.1. NCBI lineage: Eukaryota > Metazoa > Chordata > Actinopteri > Cichliformes > Cichlidae > Etroplus > Etroplus canarensis. Next base: position 10,544 of record VUQH01001973.1, read on the forward strand.
CTTGATGATAAAATGAAAAATACTAAAAAGGTTTACACTTGTTTACTAAGCAGCTGCCAAATCAGAAAGTGATGAGAGTGAAGAGGAAACAAAGTCAACCAGATCAAAGAAGAAATCCAACTCTGCATCCATGTTTCAAGCATCAGAAGATAAGGACAAAGACAAGAAGACAAAGAAAAAAGGCAAGTTTATGACTAAAGTTGAGTTCCCACTTATGTTAATTTGGTTACGAACCAATGCAACATGAAACTGGTAATGATTCATTGTTGAGAGACCTCTGGAGTGGAGTTTTTATCAACTACTTAAGAAACAGTTACAGTGCTTTTACAACTCCTTGCGAACCATTACAGAGCCACTATAATAAAGATTTAAATTGTGAATTGTCTAGGAAACAGAAAGAAATGTTAGGAATTCACATGACATGTTGTGAGGTATTTATGACTTTCCAGAGGGGAAAGTTTACCTGTCTCGCAACTGCTTCTTGAACATCTGTAATCCAAGCAATTTCCCCCCTGGGATTAGCCAAGTATTCTTATTCTGATTCTAATTTCGTTGAAGGAAAATTTTGCCAAACCAACTCAATGTGGCTACAAAAGATAAGTTGCATTTATGACATTTATGAAGCAATTACATCTGTCTGAGACACTGGTGCACCATGTGAAGGTTTACGAAATCGTAACCCTTCGTGAAAGTGTTGGCCCTTTCATAATTGGCACCCTGGCTTCTGCAACAATACAAAATGTTTATGAAGTCTTACAAATCATTATGACCCGTAACAAATTAAATCACAAAGTACTTACACCACAGGAATCATTACGAATTGAATTTGCGTTGATTCGTAATCACTTTGAACTCTGAGGGATCTCCCCAATCTCATGTCCACAAAAGCCATTGGACACATATTTGGTAACAAAACCAAATCATTTTGTAAGTACTTTTTGATTGAATTTGTTGAGTGTTGTAATGTTTTTCAAAACTTCAGAAAGAGAAGCCTCGTGTTGGCGTGGAAGTCAGGGTGCTAGTTTTAAAAACTTTCCAAAACTTTCACAAAGGGTTATGATTTTTGTAAAGCTTTCACAACATGTAGCTATGGTTTTGTAGGCTGCTGGAACATTTTTGTGAATGTCATGAATGCATCCTAATGTATCGTAACCATATTGGGTTGGTTTGGCAAAATTTAACCTCAAGGAATGTTCATGTTGCAAGGCAGGTTGTGAAAGTCACCTCGTAACATGCTATATAGGGATTTGTAGCATTTTCTGTTTCCTTCTGTTTTATTAAACAATTCCTCATGTTTTGTATTTTTATCGTAACCATGCTGTAATGGTTTGTAAGGAGTCATAAATGCATCATAACAGTTTTGTAACAATTTTGTAAAAACTGCGCTCCAGAGGCCACTCTACAGTTAATCACTATGAATTTCATTTTGTGTTGATTTGTGACCAAATTTGCATAAGTGGGAACTTAGTATTAAAGTTTTCCTCTGTTGGAGTCAAAAACAAATGTGTAACAGATCTTTTGTCTGTTTCAGCAAAGGCAGAAGAAAGTGAAGATTCTGAGTCAGAAAAAGAAGAAAAAACCAAGAAGAAGAAGGGAAAAGGGAAGAAGAAAAAGGTATCTCACATCCCACAAATCAACCACAAAATAAAACAAACATTTTAGTCACCTAATGTTGTGTTATGCAGGCAAGAAACCTCACATTTCATTCAGAGTTACCTGTGATGTGAAATATTCTTATTCTTTTTGATCAGGAACGGTCTCCTTCTCCTGAAATTGAGTTTGACAACTTGGAGAAGTTTGTGATGGAGCCTGCTCCTCAGGGTGTAACTGTCAAATGCAGAGTGACTCGGGACCAGAGAGGGATGGATAAGAGCCTCTATCCTTTGTATTACCTTCATCTAGACAATGAAAAAAAGGTCAGCGTCATGTTTCAGTAAGGAGCCAAATTTAAAACAAAAGAAAATAAAACAAAAAATGATAACCAGCGTACTATAGCACAATTAGTACAACCGTGGACAGTTTCAGGAATTTATCTAAATTAGATTGCCTTGTTTTTTGTTTTTTTAAACTTGTTTTAAAAGCTGTTTTTCTTCATAGACCTTCCTGTTGGCTGGACGGAAGAGAAAGAAAAGTACAACTTCAAATTACCTCATCTCCATTGATGCAACAGATTTATCAAGAGGAGGAGAGAATTATGTTGGAAAACTGAGGTAAAAAATATATTAAAAGGCAGGCAAAGAAAATGTGCCATAATAGCTATGAAAAAATCTTTATTAGGTGCCTTTTCACTGAAACTGTTTTATAAATTCTCCAGGTCAAATTTAATGGGGACTAAGTTCACTGTATTTGACAATGCTCTGAATCCAGACAGAGCTCTTCCAGACATGTCAAATGCTCGACAAGAGTTAGCTGGCATCATCTATGTAAGTCATTTTCCTTCAGAGCATGCATCTTTATGCATTATATGAGTAGTATCAAGTGGATTTGACTGGTTTGGCTTGTTTCTGACTCAGGAAACCAATGTCCTGGGAATTAAAGGGCCGAGAAGGATGACTATCATCATTCCCGGAATGAACAAAGACAACGAGCGAGTACCACTCAGACCAAGAAATGTAAATTTATTATAAATGGAATCACCATATAAAACACATAGGTGCAGTCTCATATAAAGTCACTAATCACAGGTTGGATTAGGTTTTTAAATGAAAAGTAAATACAACCCCTGCAGAAACCTGACATGAAAATGAACCCTTCTTTAAATGTTATTTCTCAGTTTTATTTCATAAAATTTAAAAGTAGATAGCATTTTGTGGTATGAGCAAATGTTTGGGCACCTGCTACTTTGTGTAAAATATCATAATTTACTAAACTGCTATGACTTAACAAGTAATTGCCTCTAGCTGAAAATTCCAGAGCTTAATGCATTTTCTAACTATTTAAATATTGTGTTGACACTCAGTAACAATGGAGCCCCAATGATCTCAAACAATGGATGACTATAAGAAAAAATCTAATTAAGTAAAAATTAAATAATGATGACTATAATGACTTAAACCCGCTGAAAGGTAAAATTTGCTTTGAGATGCTCAAATTTTCATTGCAATGGTCAGTTCATACACAACGAGAAAGGATTTACTGTCTTTAGTGTTGCTTGTTTATGGTGTTATTTTGCACCGCTAACTTGAACACATGGTGGGACTTTTTGAGCCCGTATAATGCTTACAAAAAGTGTTTCACCCTTTTGTTTCTTTAATAAAGGAAATCATGGTCAATATAATTTGGCTTTTTTGACAAGAATTTCCAAAAAAAAGCTTATGTCATGTCAAAGTGGTGGTTTACAAACTAGCGTCAGTTAATTAAAACTATATAAGGTAAAATAAATGTTTGCATAAATATTCATATTTAAAGGGACTGACCTAATTCAGCAGAGGTCCAGCTACTTGATTTGAGCAGTGTCACAATTAGTGAAATGGAGATCACCTTAGTGCAGTTGATGTGTGTCAAGAGATTTTAGAGAGTGTATAAAGAGAGTATAAAAACAGCTGTGTCTGGGAGGTCCAGTCTCTGGTTCATCAGTATTCCTGCTTCAATTTCAATATGAGGACAAAAGAACACTCCAAGCAACTCAGAGAAAGGATCATTGACAAGTATAGGTTAGGAGATGGCTACAAAATGATTTCCAACTCACTTGACATCCCACAGAGTTCACTCAAATCCATCATTAAGAGAAGGAGTGTGGCACTTGTCTAAATCTGCACTAGAGCTGGCCGTCCTCACAAGTGACAAGGCAAGAAAAAAAACTGGTGAGGGAGGCCACCAAGACACCTATGACCACTCTGAAGAAGTTCAAAGCTTCAGTGGCTCAGATGGGAGAGACTTTACATATAAACCTGGGTTCTTTACCAGTCGAAGCTTTATGGGAGAGTGGCAAAGAGAAAGCCACTGCTGAAAAAAGCTCATATGAAATTGCTCCTGGAATTCACCCAAAGGCATGTCGGAGACTCTAAGGTCAATTGGAAGAAGGTTCTTTGGTCTTATGAGACAAAGATTGAGGTTCTTGGCCATCAGACTAGATGTTATGTTTGGCGACCACCAAATACTGTACATCATCACAAACACACTCCACTGTGAAGCATGGTGGTGGCAGCATCATGCTCTGGGGGTGCTTATCAGCAGCAGGCCCTGAAAGGCTTGTAAAGGTAGAGGGGAACATGATTGCAGAAAAGTATCACCACATCCTGTAGTATAATTTGACTCATTCTGCAAGAGAACTACTGCTTGGAAGAAGATATTTCCCACCAAGACAACAAGCCCAAGCATACAGCAAAAGCTACACAGAAATACTTCAAAGACAACAAGGTGAATGTTCTGGATATTCCAAGATCTCAATCCAATTGATAATTTGTGGCTGGACTTGAACAGAGCTGTTCACACCTGATTCCCGAGCAACCTGACAGAGCTTGAACTATTTTGCAAGGAAGAATGGAGAAAAATTGCAATGTCCAGATGTGCCAGCCTCATTGAGACATATCTACACATTAGCTTTTTTTGCAAAGTCTTGTGAAAAAGGCAAATTGTATTGACCAAGATTTCATTTTTTAATGCAAAAAAAGGGT
>VUQH01001974.1:0-18552 GCA_015106775.1 Etroplus canarensis
ACAAAATGTTGCACAAAAAAAAAAAAAAAAACAAGAAACAAACTACAACAGATAGGTAGCGGAGGATAATCTGGATGACAGAAAATGTGAAGGGGAAGGTTGAAGACATTAAAAAAAATAAAAAATCTGAGGGTTAAAGAGGAGATGGAGGTCCACTTTTCACTAGAACTCAGCTGGAGGTTGATTTGCCAACACCACCAAGGCTGGAAATAGAAGAAATCTGTCTCCTTCTGGACAGCAAGAAATAAATCTGTGGTTTCATTTTAGCACCATGAGGAGGTTCCCTGCCATGCCAGAGTGACCGTAGCACTACACAACAGTATAGCCATACTGGACAGCCAGCAGACCTCAACGAAAGAATAGCACCTTAGATTTTTCTGCTTCTACCAAAGTGTCTGTAAACCTCAACTACCCCGCCGACCACCACAACTCTACCGCAGGCTTCACGTCAAAAACACTGGGCCCTTTTTCCGTAGTTGGAATTCCTTTCTGAGGTAGCCATAAGGTATTTTTTTTTTTCTCCCAAAAAAGAGGTTTAAACCCATGTTTCTCTGCTGGTGGCTTTAATGTGACTTTTCTTTAGGAAACAAAGGGAGACATAGAGAGGAACAAACATGAAAGACACCGCGGCAACAATCAAATCACAACAGTTACGACATCAGCGGGTGAAGTGGAGGAGGGATTTGTTGGCGTTGTCGGGGGCAGGTGGAAAAGTGGGAGGGCAGAACAACAGAGACAAACGTGGCTGTCAGTTTCACCGTTTATTCATCAACACCTGAAACGTGGTACAAAGCATTTGGGTTCTGTCTGTTGGGACTGTCCTTTCATTCCTCTCACCGCAGAGGTGTATAAAAATACAAAAGTCACCTGTGTGTGTTTCTGTAAACTCCAGAGAGGCCTGGTTTGGCTGGCTGAAGAGGGGAAGTCAATTTTTTTTTACACTTTACAGAGGCATATATTATTTTCTTGTTGCCAGTGAAACAAAATGTCTTCTCTACAGGATCCTTGGTGCTGGTGATGGCAAAAAACAAACAAACAAAAAAAAAAAACAAGAGTCAGAAACAAAAAAAGTAGTGGTCCCAAACACGACGATGCAGATGTTGCCACACCGCCGCCATCTTGTTCGTGTTGAAGTGCAGGTTTTAGGCAAAGTGGACCATTGGAGCAACGGCCAAATGGAAACTTGTAGAGTCAAGAGCAGGGGGTCGTATTTTTCAGGAAAATGACATTAGGAGAATGTTTTGGTGGGGGTATTTTTTTAGAGAGATGACTGCTAGAAAAAATTAAACACACACACGCACACAACAACAATTTCAAGTCCAGATTTCTCTTTTTACAAGAAACAGACAGGTCCAACTTCAAGGCCAAACTCTTGGTCTGGAGCACCAACGTCCATAGGAGCGATATCAATGATGGGAAGGCGAGATGTTTTCGATGTCTTGTAATCAATGACTGTCTTGCCCCATGAGCCGGTGTGTGACTGTAAGAAGAGACAAAGAAAGGGGGAATTAGGCTTAATATTTACCTCAGACCCTTGACATTCCAAATCTCTGCTCTTTGTCAGCTTTGCACAATCTGAAGCATATTTAGTTTTAATGTCTCATGTGTCCTCACCGTGCATCCATCCTCCAGGACGCTGTAGGTGAAGCGGCTGTTGCCCTCGGCTCTGATCTCAATCTCGTTGGAGCCCTGGAGGAGAAGGGCCTTCTTGAGGTTGCCAGCGGCGGCGTCCATGTAGGCGACGCTGTTCTTGCAGTGGTAGGTGATGTTCTGGGATGCCTCAGTGGACATGAGACGCAGGAAGGTCATCTGGATGTTGACATCCTCTGGCAGAGAGCCCTCACTGCCATACTCGAACTGTGCAAGATGGAGAACAGGGGACGGATTACTGACTGTAGCCATGAGGGCAGAGGAGGAAAGTGCAATGGAGTTCAGGAAGAGATTAAAAAGAGAAAAGTTGGAAACAGTGGAAGGGAAGTCGAAGGAAGAGCAAATGAAGCGGAAGTTCAAGAAAGAAATGGGAAGGAGAAATCAGCTCCGAATGAAGAAACCCAAGGTTTGAGTGATATAGAAGAATGGTGGATGAAGGGACAGGCAGGTTGTATAAATGAGGAAGTGTGTCAGAGTTGTTTACCTGGAAGCCATCGGTCATAGCCTCTCCGAACCAGACGTGCTTCTTCTCCTTGATGTTCTTGCTGATGTACCAGTTCTTCTTGGCAACCTCGCGCTGAGTTGGAGATACGCAGGTCTCTCCAGTCTCCATGTTGCAGTAGACCTTGATGGCATCCTGAGTGCAGCCCTGGTCAGGGTCAATCCAGTACTCGCCTATAGAACACAGACAAAAAGGTCAGAGAAGCCAGAACTCCAGACCAGAAGGTCTACCTCAAATATACTATAACAAGCTACTCACCGCTCTTCCAGTCAGGGTGGCACATCTTCAGGTCCCTGCAGGTTCTTGCTGGGTTCTTGCGGGTTCCATCAGGGCTGCGGATCTGCTCAATCTGCTGGCTCAGGCTCTTCAGGGTGCTGTCAACCTCCAGGTCACGGTCGCGGAGAACGTTAGCATCGTCAGCGCGGTACATGCGGAAGGGATCGGGGGCCTTCTCCTGAGGCTGGGCAATGAAGCCAAGGTCGAATCCACCACCAGGGGCACCAGGTGCTCCGGGAGGTCCGGGAGGTCCAGGAGGACCCTAGAGAAGGAATCGAGTAAAGTGAAAGTGGGGGTTGGTTAGTTCATAAAGTCATGTGCTTCTTTTAGCAATACACAACCTCCAGATTCCCTTGGTTTGAAGACCAAATATAAATAACAGATGAAGTTATGGGTATGGGCTGTGTGACTTACAGCAGGTCCCATTTCTCCAGAACGTCCACGAGGTCCAGGAGGTCCAGTGGGTCCAGGCAGACCGCTCATACCATCCTTACCAGGAGAGCCAGCACTTCCGGCAGGGCCCTACAAATGCCACAAAGAAAATTTCTAAATGAGACTGTGCAATTTAAATGAGCAAATACTAAACTGCACAACTATTTCAAAACTGTGAAATACTGAGTGGTGTTAACTCACTCTAGGTCCAGCGGGTCCAGCAGCACCAGCGGGTCCCTGCTCTCCGGAACTTCCCTAAGGGTGCACAAACAAAAAACAAGGAGTTAAAGATTCATTTTGCTAATGTATGGTATATTTTACTTGAATACAGTATATTTAGGCTGAAATATAAAGTAACATACAGGAGGTCCAGGAGGTCCCTGCATGCCAGTGAATCCTCTGTGTCCCTTCATGCCTCTCTCTCCAGCCTCTCCAGTCTCTCCCTTGTCTCCACGAAGTCCAACAGCGCCCTTTCAGGAGGAAGAATGGAAAGCACAGTTTGGTTTCCTCTGCATGCTGGTACATCCGCTGTAGTTTTGTATTAATGGTACTAAGGTTGTTACTTACAGCAGGGCCACGAGGTCCAGCAGGGCCAGCAGGGCCAGCGGGGCCAGCAGGTCCCTGAAAAACAGAAACGTAGAGATAGGGTAGGTTTACTCTTAGTAAAGCCACTGATACAGTACAGCAAGACAACATAAACTTAACACCTAAGGCTAAATTTTATAAACATCAGCTGAAGTTACATACTATCATGAAAGCTCAAAATGAAAAATTAGCAAGGCAGCTTTGCCACTTACAGTCTCTCCACGGTCACCGGTCTTTCCAGCAGGTCCGACAGGTCCAGGGGCACCAGGGGGTCCAGGGGCACCAGGGGCTCCAGCAGATCCAGTCTCTCCACGGTCTCCCTAAAACACAAATACAAAATCAGTTTATCACTAACCTCAACCTGTGTATTTAATGACCTTTTCCTGCTCAGCCTTGTGATCAAAGAAGTTCTAGAGCTGCCATGGTGAATTCGCTGAATGGGCATATGTCCTTCAGGATGGGCTTCATAAATCATAGCAGTACTCACAGGTGGTGGGACTTCCTCCTCTGCTGGCCATATCGGAAGTTGCTGATGATGGTGTTTCCATCCTCAATGATTGGCTTTAGCTTAGCTAATTTGTGATGCCCCGCTTATTATTTAGAAGCATGTTAGCATGTTGTTTCCTAGCTTGTAGGTTGCTAATTTAGCTGATGGTTGGTTGAGGTCAACAAAGCTTACTTTTCGAAAGGCTAATTCTGTATTAGAAACTGAAGCTAAAGGCAAAGTTTAAAGGTCACTGTGACCAAAAATCTACTCAACAAAGAGCTTATAAAAACCAAAAATTAGCTAGCTCCGTGATACTGGTCAGGTACAGATGAACTTACCTTGGGTCCAGCGGCTCCATCACGTCCAGCTGCTCCCTCGTTACCAGGGGCTCCCTAAATGCAAACACAGTGCAGGTTAGGTAGCTTATCTGTAATGCTTGCTAATTTTGTTGCTTAATCTCTTAAGATAGATGTAGTTTATATTAGTGGATGGACAGTTTATTGTGTCTGTGCAGAAACGATTGTAGTTGCAAAATGCTGTCACAAAAGAAGTTCTACTAGTGAACTAGCTAGTGGATGCAACTACAGTCCCACAGTTGGTTGGGTTTGGCCAGCCAGGGTTTTAGATACCCCTCTAAAAGACTCTCTTGCTGCTCGGGCGGGAACATTTTCATACCTCACGTCCAGGCTCTCCAGGGGATCCAGCCAGGCCAGGGGGTCCCATGGGTCCAGGGGGTCCGCGCTCACCATTAGGGCCAGAAGGTCCTTGCTTTCCAGGCTCTCCCTATAGGTGACACAGTCACAAACAGACCAATAATCTTTCTGACTGAAGCTTATATGAGTTTATTTTTTGCTTGGATAAATAAGAATTAAATTTTGCTCTCTGTTTTTATCAGCACATCTTCTACAAGTAGCTTATGTACTATCTTTTGTCATTTTTCGAATCATGGAATTTGGTGGCCTGGCTTAACTGTCCATGGAACAGTTAGAAATTTTAAAGAGTTCAAATTTTAGAATAACAATGGAAACTCACAGAAGGTCCGGGCAGACCAGGGAAACCTCTCTCTCCTCTCTGTCCAGGTAGACCAACAATACCACGCTGACCAGCAATACCCTGAGGTCCAGGGATACCAGCACTACCCTGTAGGAGGAAGCAGAAAGAGAAAGCAGTTAGGTCTGAAAGTGCAGGACAACATAAACTGTCCTTTGTGCTGTCAGTGAAAATATCTGTCTGTTTGAGGGTTTTATGGCAAAGATAACTTACGGGAGCACCTTCGGCACCAGGGCTACCCTTCTCACCAGCAGATCCAGGGGGTCCAGCGGCACCAATCTCACCAGGGCGACCAGCAGGTCCGGTCTCACCACGGTTTCCTTTGGGTCCCTCCTTGCCAGATGGTCCAGGAGGTCCAGGGGGTCCAGCGTTACCCTGTGTGGTGAGGGCAGGGAAAAATTATAACAATACTAGGAAAAACATGGAGTTTGAGTCCTGTCTCAGGAATATCTGAGAAAGACTTACAGCGGGGCCAGGAGGTCCAACTCTGCCAGCAGCACCAGGGAAGCCAGTAGCACCCTAGGAAGAAAGAAGCCCATTAGCTAACTGAGGTGGGAAAAATAGTGTATCAAGATGGTGCAAATGATTAAAAAAGAGATACATCAAACACAGCCGATATTTGCAAAAGACGAAAAAATGGTCCCAATGTAAAACTAAACTAGTCCTATGTGTGTCTGGATTTGTTTGCTCAGTAAATTTACTGCCAGTCTGGCCAGGCACACTGTAACCTTTGATCTCTACACTACTTAGATCTAGGAACTAAAACTAATGTCAGGTAGTTTGACATAAATGCAACTGTCATAGACAGAGGGCTGATAAAGTGGAGAAAGAGTGACTTACAGGAGGTCCAGCGGGACCACGGGCTCCCTTAGCGCCGGTGTTTCCAACAGGACCCTGAAAAGCAACATTGTGTCAGTGAAACAGTAATAAACAATATAGCTATACATTCACACTACTAAATAACTGTACTTTATGAACTCTGATATGTTGTGAGTTTACAAACCTGAGGTCCAGGAGCACCAGTGGGTCCAGCAGGTCCGGGGGCACCAGCATCTCCCTTAGCACCATTATCTCCAGGCTCTCCCTTAGCACCAGGCTGTCCATCAGCACCCTGAAGAGGGATAGTGGTTGTGAAGAGAGAGCCGAACAGTTTCTTAATAACTTCTGTACTAAAGCTTCAAGCAAAAGAAAAGAGGCATGGACATTCTGAATCACTCACAGGAGGTCCAGCGAAACCAGCAGGTCCAGGTGGTCCGGCCTCTCCACGCTCACCCTGTGACAGAGGGAAAGGAGTCAACCACGGAATTGAAAGATTCAAAGATGGAACCACTTCAGAACTTTAAACTGAACATTTTATGCTACAGATGAAACAGTACGTACAGGGGGTCCACGGGCTCCAGCAGGTCCAAGAGGTCCTTGGGCACCAGGCTCTCCCTTGTCTCCAGGGGTACCAGCAGGTCCGGGAAGTCCAATTGGTCCAGTCATACCACGAGGACCATCCTTACCAGGAGCTCCATCAGCACCCTTAGCTCCTTGATCACCCTGATTTATTGAAAGGAGAGGAGATGTGGTTTATACAAGCTGTGGCCACATAGTGCATCAGATCTTGTTATACTGGGTTCATTCTGTAGGTGGCACTAAAGCTCATCAATAATTACAGTTGCTTAGTATTTGTGGATGGTGACAATAAAATTGCCGGACTCATATAGTGGACTCATCTGCTCAGCTTTGCTTTGTTTAGAGTTTGCTGCATTGCTAAGTTAAATCTCACCCAGCATGTTAGTAACCATATACTACATACATTAGCAGTGACAAGCAATGCATGATCCTAATATACTAGGAATGCAAGGACTACTCACTCTGTCTCCCCTCAGTCCTGGAAGACCAGCGGCACCGCGCTCACCAGGCATTCCCTGCAGTCCAGGTGGACCCTGAGCTCCGGGATTACCGGGGGCTCCAGCATCTCCCTGAGGGAGGGAAGAAAAGAAGTCAGAATAGTGGAATATATGCAATTCAGTCACCCAGAAAGTGATTGGGTACTTCTTAATATTTAATATAAGAAGTTTTTACCTTAGCACCATCATTTCCAGCAGCTCCGGGGGATCCACGGGCACCAGCAGGTCCAATTAGACCAGGAGCACCACGCTCACCAGGGAATCCTCTGTCACCCTAAGGACAAGAGATAGCAGAGAGTTAGGTGGGTTAGGTATGTTGAGGCAAGCGTGTTGGATGGTTCAATCAAAGGATGGGATTGCTAGATCATTAAAAGAGGAAGTTTGAAAGTGAGGAAGAAAACTTTAATCTGTATTTGTTATTTCTTTATTTGTCAGCTGCAGTGTAAATCAGTTCAAAAACAGAATTTCTGATCGACACAAAAAGCTACATTATAAAACGTAATGCTTTTATAAAAGGACTGTACTCGTGACAGTATTGTAAGGCATGCTGTTTTTCTTTACAGGCAGTCTTAGTTACAATTAGAGACGCTAGCTGCGTGAATAGCATCATCCCTTTATTAGCTTACAGCAGCCTATCAGCACTAACAATTGAAGTGGTTGGCTGGTTTGCAAGCAAACAGTTATTTTCTAGATCACAGAGCATTTTGAATGAAAAGTTAGGGCAAAAGTGGAACCCATTCAGTATGTCACAGCAATTACTTTCAAGAAAAATAGATCACTGTGATGATAATGTGTGACTTACTCTAGCTCCGGCAGGTCCTGTGGCACCAGCCTCACCGGGCACACCCTAGAAGGAAAGGTAGAAATAGAGGAAAAAAAGCTTTTCATTTACTGGAAAGTATCAACTATGTCACATAAAGTTCAATCATGGTTCAGTCTCGGTCAGTACCTGCTCTCCGGGCTTGCCAGTCTCACCAATGGCACCCTGGGGTCCTGGAAGACCCTGGAATCCAGGAGCTCCAGCAGGTCCCTGCTCTCCTCTCTCACCAGCAGGACCCTGAGGATGAGCAGAGAGGGAGTGTCAGGGTTGGCAGCAGTGCTTCACTGTGTGAGCATGTCTTTCTGTTGTCAGTAATAAGACATCAACACCAACTTGCGTGTTAATGTGGGTATGTGGCCGGTTTGTGATGTTCACTTACAGCAGGTCCAGGAGCACCCTGAGCACCAATATCACCATCCTTTCCAGCGGCACCCTGAGTAGAAAGATGGCAGGTTTTTAGACATGCAAGTATACTTTCAATAGGTAACATGAAAATGCAGAGTGTAGTGATTTAAGAGAAAAGCAGAATGTAGAGCACTTACAGCGGGGCCAGTAGGTCCCATGGGTCCTCTCTCGCCAGGCTTTCCAGCCTCACCCTAAAAATAAAACAATATGGTGACAATGTTTTACAGGGCTAAGTTTCGGATGCTCAATATTAATAAGTATGATCAAATATAATGCGTAGGTGTTGTAACATTACTCACAGCAGCTCCCTTGGGTCCGGGGAATCCCATGACTCCAGGCTGGCCTCTAGCTCCAACGGCTCCAGGGGGTCCAGGGCGGCCATCTTGTCCAGGGGCTCCCTGGTAAAGGAGATTAATTAATTATTCTATTACTGCAAGACATAAAATATAAGAGATTTTATAAACTGTGCTGAACGTAAACTTACAGCAGCTCCCGTCTTGCCGTCAGGTCCGGGGCTTCCAGGGCTGCCGGTCATTCCCTACAGAGCAGAGGTCAGAGGTTGAGCTGGGTATGGCGAATAAATGGTGCTGACAATTAATTAAGAGACAGTTCAATTACAGCATCTCACCTTAGCTCCGGGCAGACCAGGCTCACCAGTGCGGCCAGGCTCACCAGTGGCACCTTTAGGTCCAACAACACCAGGGGCACCGCGCTCACCAGGGGCACCCTAAGAAGGAAAGTAAAGAGTGATGGAAATTCAAAGGTTAGTTGATCTGCAAACATCTGAAAAACGTCTGTAGGTGAAACGGAGAGTTATGTTGGCTGTGCATTTGTGTGCGGGTTTCTTACTTTGGGTCCAGCAGGGCCATCAGAACCAGGGAAACCACGACCACCAGGGGCACCCTGTAAGGACAAGCAAACATACATTACTTTACTCCCAACAATAAAGTCTTCAAGCAGAAACAGCTGTAATATCTAATGCATCGTGCAGTGAGTCACATGCCATCGCTGATCTTGGGCCTCAGGCCTCTGACATTATTTCTAATTCATCATAACTGACTGCCCAAACAACTCATTTAATGTGTCGCCAGTGCAAAACCAGTTTTGTCTCAGTGCCTTTTGAAAACTAGCCTACATATTGTCAAGCTTGGGAACAATAGTTGGGATAATCTCATCAAGAATGGCCTCATCCACCAGTGACTGAGGAATTTCTTTTGCTTCTCCACCTGCAGCTACTGAAACAAATGGTTCCAACTTTGGGTCCACAAATTATTGTGGTGCTGAGCTCTGGTGGCAGCTTTTTAGTGCCAGTGCCAATCGTTTATTAGGCGGAAATGCTTGGGCACTGGGACCGTTGTTGGAAAAGGGCTAATCGTTAACTAGAGAGACTCAGGATGGGGCTAATGATCAACCCCTGGTGGTACCATTAAACTCCTCAGCTGCAAGAGTGCAGCTATCTTCATATGCTTTATCATGCATAATATGTCACACTACAGTATACCTGTAATACTGTCTCTAAATATTTTGCTAAGGAGCATGCCCCTTCTGGCCTGTGGGTGTGCAAGAGAGTTTGGTTACGTCATCATTACGAGCCAAAAAGGTGCTTATTGTGTTTGATTTTCCAGCAGAGACACATTTGATGATATTTACTAAGTTTTTAAATAACAAAAAAAAATCAGTCATATTTGAAAAGTTTATTATTGCAAAAAGTAATGTTAATAATTCAAATATGACTGTCCATATGAAGACTCTTATCTTTTTTGCCTTGTGTCAATACACCACTAAAGATGCCTCTACCACACTTAATCTGAAAGGCTATCAGTTGACAGAGTCTAAATATGTAGTGGAAATTAAATGAGATGCATACTCTCTCTCCGGGAGCTCCACGGGCTCCTGCAGCACCAGGCTCTCCTCTGGCTCCTCTCTTGCCCTCCTCACCAGGAGGTCCTGGGGATCCCTGAACTCCTGGAGCACCCTGAAGAAGACAAACACAAAGATGGCATAAGGGGCCGATTGCGCACACGCATTCATTTAGCAACATTAGTGTATAATGATTTGTGGTGAACTCACAGCCTCTCCCTTGGCACCAGGCTCTCCCTTGGCTCCTGGGGCACCAGCCTCACCCTGAGGGATACGAACAAATAAGGAAACATAAAGAAACCAAACTCCAAGCAAGACAATCAGGGAAAAAGTGACTATTATTTGGACAAATCTAAAAGTAACACAATCAGAATTTGTTCATAACAAATCAGTAGTTTTGTTTTTATCTCTTTAATTATTCATTTATTTATTTAGCTTTGGCTAAAACTTAGAGAGCTTTACTCACAGTGTTACCCTTGGGTCCGGGGGCACCACCAGCACCCTGAGGTCCTGGGGGTCCACGGGGTCCGGGGAAACCGGGAGCTCCAGCAACTCCAGCAGCACCCTGTAGGTGGCAGCATAGAACCACAACATACTCATGCAGTGTCCTGCAATACAGGCAGTGGTGACTATCTACAGCAGTAACAATGAGAGAGACTAAAAATGCAGTGACGCCACCCTACTCAGTGCTTTGGGATTCGAACCAGATATACCTATGGAGTAAATATGTAGGAGAAATACTCACAGGTGCTCCCTTAGCTCCAGGGGCTCCATCAGTTCCAGGGTTTCCCTTAGAGGAGAAAGAGAAAAAAGATTTTATTTGAAGTCCCAGAGGTCACAAGTTTCACTTTAATTATATAAATGCTAAATTAAGTGCTATTTCATTGTTATCGTCAGCATCCCGTGGGAAGGTTTGTTCTTACTGATCATACTTTTTCTGTGGCCCCCTCTTGGTTTTCTTTTTGTCTAGGGCCTAAACAGTCCATCATAGCAATTCATACTTACGGCAGGTCCAGCTGGGCCAGCAGGTCCGGGGTTTCCAGGCTCACCACGGGCTCCAGAGGGGCCCTCGGGTCCACGAGCACCCTGAGGTCCAGCGTCACCCTGGTTAGAGGGGAGACAAGTGACAGAACTTAGTAAGACAAAGAAGCTACGATCCATCATGGTGAAAGACAAAAAAGAAAAACATAAAGGTTGTGGGTATATACATAGAATTTTTCCTTTAAGGTAAAGTTTCTGTTGACGTTTCATGAGCCTCCTGGAGCTAACCTCAGCCTAAAATAAAATAAAACTCCAGCTGTGGCCTTGTTCCACAATTTTAGCATCATTACTGTGGATGACTATAATAAGCTTCGAAATATACAGAGTTTGTCTACCAGAAAATTAGTAGTGTCCCTCCATCTATTTTCCTAACCACTTTTCCAGTTCAGGGTTGCGGCTGACTTGTGCCTATCCTGGCTGACCTGGACTAGTCAACAGTCTATCACAGTCATTCTATGAAAGTTAAAGTCCATACTGACATAGTTGACCATACAGTAGTGGGAATTTAGATGACCCACATTCTATAAGGCCCTGCTGGGTCAAAGTATAGGTCGGCTGCCTACACAGATATGAACAGAAAAACTCTAAAGTCAGCTAGGTGACTGATGACAACCAAAACAGGGGAGGAAATAGACTGTGGTGCTACTTTGGATGGAAGATGGACGATGCTGAAGACTGAAGATTAGTGGATCATGTCCATCATCTTTTTTACCTTGGGTCCAGGGCCACCAGGGAATCCAGGGGGTCCAGCGGGGCCAGTGGGACCCTGAGAAGAAGAAGAAGAACAAAACAGATATTCAGACACACATAGCACACCCTTTGGGTCAATCCTAAGAAGGCTGAGATTTTTAAGAACAACTGCAGCTTTGGCTAATGGAAGACTTACGGGAGGTCCAGCAGCACCAGCAGCACCATCGTTACCACGAGCTCCCTGCAGTAAAGACAAACACGATTGGTTGATCGCTTTCTTGATCAACTGAGTCATTGATTGTGGTAGTTGTGAGCATGAATGTGTGGACTCACAGCAGCTCCAGTAGCACCAGCGCGGCCTCTCTCACCAGGCAGACCACGAGGTCCCTGAGTGACACAAAGACAGAATCAGTCAGCTTGCTTCAGTTGGAAGGGCGGGAAAAGTCCAAGATGGCAACTTCAGCAAAGAGCGGGTGCTTGTTTTACTCACCATAGCACCAGGGGTTCCATTCTCACCAGGGGAGCCAGACTCTCCCTAAATGCACAGAAACACACAGGCAGGAGAGGTGATGAGGATTATGGAAATTTAAGAAGAATTTGTCAAAATGATTTAAACTAGTAAACATGGCTCCCACTACCCATAAACCCAGTATGACTACTAATGGGCCTTCTTTTGCTAGGACATAAATGCATGTTACTACTGATACTTGCAACAATTCTGTGGCCCATCCATTTCATGCAGTGACATTCACATTGCTAGTTGCTCTTTTGAAGTGCACACTGCCATTATCACCGCTGTTATCTGCTCGCTGTTTGTGCCACTATTACAACTACCTCTTCCATTGCTATTGCTGCTTTTAGCACTGCAACTATTACAGCTACTCACCACTGCACTGAACTGAAGTAACCCACCTCTGGGTGACTTTTTATTCTACACTGAAATATGAATGAACGAGATAACAGAGGAGGACAGTCACCTTGGGTCCTGCGGGGCCAGCGTCTCCCTTAGCACCATCCAGTCCACTGAATCCCTAAACAGAAAGAGAGGCGTGTAAAGATGGAGTTCCCCATCAGAAGATGCAACATTTTTAATTTTTGTGCATTGAATGGGCTAGCATAAGTTCCGACTCACTCTGTGTCCCTTGATGCCGGGCAGACCGGGGGTTCCAGGGAAACCACGAGCTCCCTGTGAGAAAAATATAAGATTGACAGTTTATTACCTCGGCCCTGTTTTGGTTTGTTTACATGTCATTGATAAGAAATATATTATATATTTTTGCCTGGAGACTTACCTGAGGGCCAGGGGCTCCACGCTCACCGGGGCGACCAGGTTTGCCAGACTCACCCTGAGGGTAAGAGAGGTGGAGAGAAGGTGGATGAACAGATGGATTAAGTCATTCTTCAGTCTAAATGTGTCGATGAATTGATATGAGCAGACCCAGTGCACTTACATCCTCTCCGTTCTTTCCAGGGGGTCCGGCGGGGCCGCGGGGACCCATGGGACCCTGAAGAGAAAGACACACATAAGGTGAGAGCGGCGTCAAGCACGCAGGGTGCAATGCGCATTTGTTTCCCTGCCTTCAATACTCACAGGAGATCCAGGCTCTCCAGACTCACCAGGGGGGCCAGTGAATCCCTGAGGTCCCTGTAGTGGGAGACACACAGAGATACCATCACGACACCGAATATGTCGACAGCACGCACTGTCAGATTTAGTTCTTCCAGTTGTCTAGTTGTGCTATATGAGCCCCATCAAAGAAACGAGGGGATGAAGCTTTTATTTGGAGTGAAAACTTCAAGTGCGTTCACTGCTCTAACCCTTCACACAAGTCAAAAACTTCTTGGTTTTGCTTTTGCGAGTTTCAGATTCTCAAAACCCAACCCAAAGATTCGAACAGGTTGGAGGAACCTTCCCACCGTTGTCGTCACTGAACCTGCGGATGTGCTGCAGGTCTAAACGTGTTCAGGGTGAAAGCAACGCTAACGTTTGTCTGGTTTTTTTTCATGCAGGTCTTCTTTTGAAGCCACTATCTGACTGGACTCAGAACTCTCTGTTAGTTCCCTGCAGCTTTTCTTCTTTTACTCCCAACTGCTCAGCGTTCGTGACGAACTGGCTCAAACCGAAACTCGGCCAAGTCTCAGCAAATTGCACGCATTTTGATCTGTCTGTGTCTTTCCGTTGACTTTAACACAATGCATTCTTTCTGATATTTAGAGAAAGAATCAGGTTTTTGATGTGGATAGACTTTTAAAATGGCTTCAGACAAAAAAAAATCATTTCCTCACTGATTAATATTGTAATCAACACATTCCACTGTAATCAAAAAATTGGCGCCGCTGTATTTGTGTCATTTTTATCCAGAAAAGTGCCAAGATGTGATGATGACACCGTAACCAGTTCCCTATTCACTCCTCTTCCATTTTCACAGCCTGAGATTTAAAGCTTTTTGAGTTAAGCATTAAAAGGGCGTAATGTACTCACGCTAGCACCAGGAGGTCCAGGGGGTCCACGGGGTCCCATTGGGCCCTGTCAATCCAGCAGAGGCAAGGTCAGATACTGCATCAATATGGGCCGCAGGGAAATGTTATGAACATGGTGGGTATGTATGTGCAGCCTACCATGGGTCCAGGCACGGGCATGGCAGGAGATTTGTCATCGTAGCCACCAGACATCTGAGGGGAGAAGTTCTGGAAAAGACACACAGAAATATATTTAGCACCGAAAAACACCATAATGGAGTAAAAGCATCCATCAGTGATGTGACATGTCGCCTGAAAAGGTCATTTTCCTATGTTAGTTCTGAGTAAAACAATGCATTTTGAAATCATGACCCCCTAATGTAATTACTGTAGCTGATTATGATAATAGACTGTGGATCACGTGGCCTATATTAAATATCTAAATCCTACGTAGTGTTATCATTTTCCAGCAGCTGCAGGGGTCTCCTGTCTCCTGTATCATGTGCGTCCCCACTTCACAAACTTTGACCACAGTTCCCAAACGAAGCAAACGAGAAAAGCAAAACTGCTTCAATCAGCTGCGAATGAAGCGCATAGTGCTGAGACATACACGACCTCTGACCTCATCACACCTACTAATGGTCGTAATGAGGCCCCTCTTGAGGGTGCGTACTGTACTGCAGATGGGGAATATGCTGTCTGAGGCGGGGTAATGTTCAGCGTGGATATGTTCTGCTCAGTTACACGCAGAAATGCGCTGAGCTGTGGTTTACATACAATAAATGCTGAGGTAGGCTCATGGATGTTAATGTCCTGAATCAGAGAACATTTGACTCTGGTATTTAACCATGACCAACCAAAAAATGAGCCCGTAAGCCAGTTCTGCGTAAGAATGGTAATTTGGACTGAATGGGTTGTTGTAAATGATATTATTCATAGTTATTACCCTGGCATGCAGATACAGTGGGGGCCTCAGTGGTAAACTGAAACATGCAATCTAACATTAGAAGGCGTGAATAAATTTAAATATGAGGCGGAGTGATATGCTACGTTAGCTTAGCCCGCTGCATTAGAATGGCAAATTATAACTTACAAATGCAAATTAGCTTGTGAACGACAGCTGGATACTATATTCAACTGCTGTATCATAATAATGCTCTAAGTACGGGATAAAAATGTATGTCTTATTCATATCATTTTTATTTTTAAGCATAAGTTTGTAGTTTTCTTTGCGCGACAGCATGGGCGTGCTACGTTAGATTGTGACATGTTTCTGTGAGAGTCGAGGCCTGGTTGGAGAACTGGACTGATGTGATATGTGATGTTAAATGATACAAACATGATGATGACATTTGATCAGATTAGCAGGCGAGTCAATAACGAGCTCCACACAGGCACTGGGAACTGGAGCCCAGCGTGCAGGACGCTGCTGCATCCTGCAGAAGAATGCAGTCGTCTGGGGATGTTAGACTGAGTCCTAAGTGAGCCCGGGAGCCAGTCGGTACAAAAACATTTAAATAAACGTCTAAACTGAATAACTGTGTGACGGTTTGCTTAGCAACCTCAAATTTAATGCTTAAGTTGGAGTATGCAAGCTTCAACTTTTCTCAATGATGACTGCTTCCTAAACTACCCAGCTAACAGATCAGACATGCATCCTGAACCTCCTGCTTCCTGCTCTGGGCCGTGTGAAGCCTCTCTCTCTCTCTCTCTCTCTTTAGTGATGAACTCTTGACCTTCTGACCACAGGCTCCAGCTCCAGCTCCAGCCTCATCTGGTTTATGAAACGTCTGGCCTTTAGCTTTTCCAGCTCTAACTGCTGCTGTGTTCGCACTCGACACCCTCTGACTGTTTTGTGCATGTTATATCGAGCTAGACATGTGACTGCTTCCGCACACCGTGATTGGCTGACAGCTGTCCAGTTTGGACCTTAATGAGTTAAAGATACAGAAAAGCAAAAAAAATTCAACAACTTACTCCACCAAGGCCAGGGGGTCCAGGCGGGCCAGGAGGTCCAGGCAGTCCAGGCTGACCGGGCAGACCATCTCTACCAGGGGGACCAGGAGGACCCTGCAGGTGTAGGAAGACAGGGTCAGGGTCAAAAGGGTCAGGATTCAGGGCTCTGATGCCCACAGGCCCATACTCCAAAACATCAACGCGTTTGATTTGTTAAACCATCAACCACGTGACCTCCTACGGTCTTTCCTTATCGGCGAATGTGGTTAAAATGTCCTGTTTGTGTCTTTAAAGGTGTCAGTTGACTTCTCTACGAGGCTGACTGTGAGAACAACCAGGAACGGTCAGGTGGAGGTCATGTGACATCAGGACAGGGGGAGTGGGTAAGAGAGGCTGCGAGGCCACCACGTCACCACGTCACCACCACAAACAAACGTCCAACACCATGACAACTATAAATACATTAAAATACTGAACGCTACTGCAGGTCAGCTGACCCAAAGAACGTGTCTGTGCGGCCTCAGCTTCAGCTCGGAGGCTGAACCCGGTCCAGCCCGAAAAAATCCTCAAAAGTCCCTATTCTCGCTAAGACTCAGCACGGCTGCTGAACCAGACGCACAAACCAACTTCCACCTCCTGCCTCACTCCAGACAGCTCTGGTCTGCAGGTTCTAACCTGACCTCACCATGCTTTAGGTTAGGGCTGAAGGGTTACCTGTATGATACCTAAACTACATTTACAATTTCATCAAAAGTAGAAGTAACAGAGCACTAACAGTGCCCAGTAGGGACATTTTAAAGAATTTCAGTATTGTGGAAGCTTCTCATTTATGGTTCTTTTTTCTTATACCCAGCTATATAGATCAGGGATAATTCAGACCAAGTCCAAATGTTAAATATGACATATTAACAAAAGCTTCCACCGCCCAGCCGTTAACAACATTCCAGCAGGATCCCTAAGTGCGCTTACATTGTTAACAAAGGGATCTGAGTCATGTCTCCACGTCGTCCTGATTTAAAACACATGGAGACACATTCTGCTGCTCTGCCAGCAGAAACACACAGGAATGAGTGCTGAGTGTCAAACCTCCAACGCGCCACAACATCAAAAGTTAGCCCCACAAGCAAATCCAGGGAAGAAGAGGCTGCCAACCTACCCTGTCTCCCTTGGGTCCACGCTCTCCCTTGGGCCCCTGTGGGCGAAAGAGGGAAAACGTCATGTCAGTGCGACGATAAAACTATTCATGTGGCAGGTTTGGGAGTCATGTGATCTCATGTGACTGATGCAAACTGTTAATGTAAATGTGTATTTACCTCAACCTGAGAATCCTGGAAGCCTGCAGGGAGCAGACAGATGTGAGGTTAGAAGATGAATGACAACACTCAACAGAGAAATCTGATAAATGCGAGGTGAAAAAGGACAGAAATTTAAATTTCCAAAGGGAGGAAGGGACAGAAAAGACAACCTTTCCTTTAGCAGGAGAAGGGGTGTCTACATGTTGTGCCATAGGGGACAGATATAGTGTGCAGTCATGCCAGGGCGCTGTCAGATGTTAAGATGCTTTAAGACTCTTTTGGGTGTGTGCGCTTTGACAAGAGAGAGGAGGTGGTGGTGTGGGTACCATAGTCAGGGCAGATGGGGCAGCACTCCCCCTCGGGGATGACGGGGTTGGCGCATTCCGTTGTATCCTCGCAGATGACCTCATCGCACATCACCGTGCCGCTGTCGCACACACAGATCTGACATGGCTCTGGCTTCCACACATCCCGGTCCGCAAACACCTGGCCGTCCAGGGTGCAGCTTTCGCCTGTGCCTGAGGGGGGCGACACAGAACGACACGGTGAGACACAGGTGAGACACCTGAACACACACACACACACACACACACACACACAGAACCACAAGCGGACGTGGCGGCCAGATGTGTCCGCATCCCCCTTTTGTTGTACTTTAACCACTAATTACTCAATTCTTTAAAAGGCATAAAACGCAAATGGCTGTTTTTGTTTTTGTACACACCATGAAAAATACCTTTTTTGACAGAACGGCAAAATGTACGGCTCTAAAATGTGCATGAGAAAGTGGTTACAGCGGTAACATGAATACATGAAGCTGGAGAGCTTAGTGTGTGAGAAAGCTGCAGACAGGAACCGGGGGCCTCGCGACAGGTCAGAGGTGACAGAGAGGGCACCGACGTGCTGCGCCTGGCTGCGGGTCACGCCACCATCACGGCTGCAAAGACGCTGACTATGCGCGGAGGAAACGCGATTTGATCACTTTTTTCCGCCGTGACCTGCATCGCCGCTTGCGTGTTTCCTCAGCAGAACCTGAACCCGAGCCGGGGCTCCTTTTTACAGCCCGTATAAATCTAGCAGCGTGCCAAAGTGCTGAGCTCAGAGGGGGGAAGGCAGCAGCGCTGCAGACTGCTGGCTTGGCAGCAGCT
>VUQH01001975.1:4253-16444 GCA_015106775.1 Etroplus canarensis
CTTTAAACTTCAAAAATGTGTGTGTGTGTGTGTGTGTGTGTGTGTGTGTGTGTGTGTGTGTGTGTGTGTGTGTGTGAGAGAGAGAGAGAGAGAGAGAGAGAGAGAGAGCGAGAGAGAGAGAGAGAGAGAGGAATAGAGAGAGAAATAGAGAGATAGAGAGCATTTGTGTCCCAATTTACATAAAAACACAAGTCCCTTTTTAGGGACATGATGATAACCAGGAAGTAGTGGCCATAATCAAAACACAGGGTTTTGAGGAACACACACGCACACACACACACACACAGAGATGAGTATTTATTAACTATTGAAAGGGTCTCACTGCCTGTTCTCACTGTCCTTCAGGCTAATTTGAATATCCCGATGGGAGCTCTGCGTCCAGGGGCGGGACATCCTGTAAAAAAGAGAGAGGAGTCAGCGGAAATAGAAGAGGTGAGACAACATATTTCAGATGCAATCCACAGGTCTTCCTGTGCCCACAATTTGATCTCTGAGTGGAAGCAGACAGAGCCAGACAGCGATCAGGCTGAGATGACTTGTCAGTTTGTGGGACTGATGTTTTTTTTCTTCACACTGGGGTTGCATTAAGACTGTGCAAATAATGCCCGCATGACCACCTCCAGTATCTGCATATATTTACAACTTGCATCTTCCTCATCCAAATGAGCTGAATTTAGATACAAATGTATGTTAATACAGGCATGCAAACTAGATAGTAAAAACAAACACTGAATTGGTGTGAGGTGGCTTGATTAGATATTCAAGTCTACATTTTTTGTCAAGATTCAAAAGTTTCTATTGTAAGTCTGTAAGTCTATTGTAAGGCTTAAGCTATAAATGCTGTAAAGTGTGGCATGGTTTATGTTGCATACTTATCTCTATGCAAATAATAAAATAAATGTTTACAGGCAATTTGGTTTATTTATTCTGAGCATATTTTATTATATCGTAAAGCATGATAATACAAAAACATATTAGTGCCACTGTGAATACACAAAACAGAAACACAGCAGAGAATGATTAAAGCTAGAAATCTGCAAGAAAAAAAAACTACAAAATGATGTGGGATTCATGGCTTAAAGAAACTATTTCCTGATAACTAACTTGAATTTACATCAAAAGTGCCTTGAAGGTTACATTCTAGATCTATAGTTTTAAATTGTAAGTCCACATTAGTCACTTTGCATGTTGGTAGCTCAAAAAAACTCTTATTTATGCTACACTGTATGGACAGAAGTATTGGGCCAGCTTCACATTACACCTACAGGAACTGTCATGGTTTCCCATTCTAATTCCACAGGCATTAGAATGGGATGCCATGGAGTTGGTCCCCACTTTGCAGCTATAGCAGCTTCCATTCTTCTGAGAAGGCTTTCTAGAAGGTTTTGGAGTGGGTCTGTGGGAATTTTTGGCCAGAAGAGCATTTGTGAAGTCAGACAGTGATGTTGAACGAGAGGGTCTGGCTCCCAGTCTCCATTGTAGTTCATCCCAGAAGTGCTGAATGGGGTTAAGGTCAGGGCTCTGTGTGGACCAGTGAAGTTCTTCTCATCCAACCATGCCTTTATGGACCTTGCTTTCTGCACTGTTGCACAGTCATGCTAGAATAGAAAAGGGCCTTCTCCAAATTTTTCCTACAAGTTTAAAAGCATAGAACTGCCCAAAATCTCTTGATAGGCTGCAGCATTAAGATTTCCTAAGGGCCCCAAGCCAACCCCAGAAAAACAACCTCACTGCATCATTACTTCTTCTCCAAACCTTACAGTTGGCACAACTATAAAGTTTGAGGAAGGCAGTGTTCTCCTGGTCTTCACCAAACTCAGACTCATCCATTAGATTGCCGGATAGAAAAGTGTGAGTCATCACTCCACAAAACAAGCTTCCACTGCTCCAGAGTCCAATGGTGGCATGCTTTATATCACTCCAGCTATCTCTTGGCATTGTGCTTGGTGATGTAAAGTTTACAATTTGAAATAATCTTTGTTGTAAAGTTGTGTTCACAATGTTAAAAAACCCATCAAAATGTACCAAGGGAAGGATTTTCACAAACTGTCTTACAGCAACATCGTATTACAGTGCCAGTTCTTTATAAAGACCTATTCTTTTACAAAAGTTTGTAATGGCAGATTACATGATGAGGTGCTTGATTTTATACATTGTTATCATTTTTGTAGATTTTAAAGAGTGCCTGGTGATTACTTTCTTTTCAGCGAATATGAGGTGTGACCCAGTACTTTTGTTCACATAATATATACAGTAGTGGCCCTGTATGTGGCCCCTCTTCCATCTGAAACAAGCAGTTTTGGGTACCATCTCTTAAAGGCCACCTTCTCCAAAAACCCACTTTCTTCTTATCGAACAACTTATGAAAGCTTGCTGAGGGACAGCATCCAGCACTTGTGAGCCATTCTGCACAGAATTTTTACGAATGGCCATATGAAGAAATTCACGACAAGCTGACATCACCTCATTGTAACAGTAGAAAAATGCTTATTCAGGGCAGTCTTCATAATTTAAATGTCAGTCGCAATAGTTAAATGTTTATGCTGATTAAATTTAAACATTTGACATTGCAATATTTTATATACATGACAGATTTTACTACTCTTGGTATATTTTTCTTCCCAGGTTGATTCACCACCAGAGCCAAGTGCTGCAGCCCAATCACCAGAGGAGAAGAAAGCATTGCCAGGTGCAGTGAAGCTACCTGGGCCTGCTGTTAACCTTTCAGAGCTGCAAAATGTCAAGAGTGAACTACGATGGGTCACCAAGGAATAACATGTAGGTTTCATTGTAGTTCCCTTGCAAGAAACAAGAAAAAAAGTGGAATAAAACACTGTTAATGCAAGTAGCCATGCTACTCACATGAAGCCATGTTTTTAATACCTATACCAACATACCTAAATAATTACACTGTAATTTCCTGGCTGATACCAAGTACCAAGTATATGGCGGATGAAAATGTGTTTCCTGTAGTTAGTTACAAATAATTACTAAAGTGATAAAACCATGTTAAGTGTGTTTGTTAACTGAGTTATAAGGGGCTTAAATGCAAAATGGGACCTATTTGTACTGGTCCTTTACTGAATATTCCAAAGTTTCTATTTTCTTGAAATAGGGGTTTATTTAAATGGCCAATATTTATTGCTTAATATTTAAGGCTTTTGAGTATTGAACGGCGCAGATGGGTTGGGTTTAAAGAGTCCAAAGAAAAAGATGCAAATCACAACCAAACTACAGAAAGGCTGGAACCTACGTCATGAGTACTTCGCAAAGGATGCAAATCCAGTTCAAGCACAAGAAAAAGTCAATTATTTTCTAACCCTTCAAACACGTGTGTGCATATACAGAGAGAGAAGCTCACTGTGTTTGATGTTACTGGCAAAAGTGAAGAATAGTAAGGTTAAAGACTTCCAGCTTTACCACGGCTGTAATTTCTGTCCTGGGCAGGATAAAGAAAGACAGTCAACTGCTGTTTTATTCAGAGGCTAAAAATAACTCAGTTTTGCAGTAAATCTTGCATTCATTGAAGTTTTAATGGCCAGTTTTTATTGAGACTACTTGAAAAGACTACCTTGAGAGACTACCTAACACTAATTGGCCACTTTATTAGGTATACCTTTTCAGCTGGTGTAATTCACTCAAATATTTAATAAGCCATGTCACATCAACAACTCAGTACATTTAGGCATGTAGACATGATCAAGGCGACCTGCTGAAGTTTAGACTGAGCATCAGAATGGAATAGAAAAGTGATTTGTGTGATTTTGAATGTGGCATGTTTGTTGGTGCCAGACAGACTGGTCAGTTGTCTGGCACCAACCTGTCAGCTAAGAGCAGAAAACTGAAGCTGTAATTCACATAGACTCAACAAAATTAAACAATAGAAGATCGGAAAACGTTCGTCTGGTCTGATGAGTCTCAATTTCTGCTGTGACGTTCAGATGGTAGGGTCAGAGTCTAGGGTAAACAACATGAAAGCATGGATCCATCCTGCTTGGTATCAGTAGTTCAGGTTGCTGGTGGTAGTGTAATGGTGTGAAGGATATTTTCTTGGCACACTTTAGGTTTCTTAGTACCCCAGCAAACATGGTTGAAACCACAACATCACCTACCTGGTCAAAACTATGACTGCAAAAACTGAGCTGTAGACCGTCAGAGATTGGGTCAGACTGTCCTGTGCAGAGTAAGGAATGTAGATCAGGTTATCGCAATGAAGGAATTAAATGTATCTTTGTCTTGTTTTTTTAAAATAACAACTAATTTGGTTAGCACACGACTGTGAACGTGTCGTGACTCAACAAAAAACCCTCCAGACAACATGTCTTCAACATTGAAATGTTTGTTGGGACCAACTGAGCATACTTTAAACACCACAGCCTACCTGAGTATTGTTACTGAGCAGGCCCAACCCTTCATGACCACAGCACACCCATCGTCTGATGGCTGCCAGGATAACACATCATGTCACGTAGCTCAATCACCTCAACCTGGTTCCTAGAACATGACAATGAGTTCACTGTACTCAAATGGCCTCCACAGTCACCAGATCTCAATCCAACAGAGCACCTCTGGGATGTGGTGGAATGGAAGCTTCACATCATGGATGTGTAGCCAATACACCTGCAGGAACTGTTCACTGCTGTCATGTCAAAATGAACCAAAATATCTGAAGAATGTTTCCAGCAGTCTTGCTGAATCTATGACATGAAGAATTAAGGCAGCTCAGAAGTCAAAAGGGAAAGCAGTACTAGCAAGGTCTACCAATAAAGTGGCCAGTGCATATATGTGACAGCAAATAAGGGAAAGATAATAGATTAAAAGTAGTTTATAGCCAATATGCAAAAAGATAAAAGGGCTATATATGTATTTGCTGACAGCTGTTATCCTCCAAAGTGTTGGCTGATGTGTGCATAGTTAATGATTAACTAATGAAACACACATGTAGCTGTATAAAACATATCTTAATCTAGAACAAATGCTGCACAGTTCAAAATGACATATTGGCTTTCAGTACATATTTCAGTGCTGCTTTATTGTCCTCTTAGCAATGTTATTATAGTTAACTAAAACTAAAACTAAAACTACATGAGAAAAATAATTAAGTTAACTGATATAAAAATAAAAACTAGACTTTTGGGAAAAATCAAAACTAAATATAACAATATTGTGGGCTTAGGAAACTAAACTCAAATAAAAATATACAGGAAACATCCTTAGTTTTAGTCTTTGTCATCGGTCTGATGAGATTTTGGTGCATCCGTTTATTGAGACTCAGGATGTCTACATGATTGTGATCTAAAGATTTTCAAACAATAAAAACTAAACTAAAACAAGCAAAGCCACTAACTGACTGAAACTAAACTGAATTCAAAACAAAAACTCAAAACGAAATAGAAATAAAAACTAATTAGAAAATGCAAAACCTTAATAACGCTGCCTCTTACCACAACTATGCGCACAGTATTGATATTAAGTTAGGAGTGTAATTTAACAGTGTCTATTTGGGGCATATTCTGGTACATGATAAGCTAATCAGACAGTCACACTGGTCTCTTTATATCTGTAAATGTTGAGGCACGGGTCCTGGATGGATGGTGCTTGTGAGACCCCACAATAATCACTTGCAGTTGTTGCAGCTCACCACATGGAGTCAGTGTGGGCTGCTCAGCCTTTGTTTGGGTCAAGCAGTGTGTGTGTGTGTGTGTGTGTGTGTGTGTGTGTGTGTGCGCATCCGTTAATCTTTAATCAAACATTTTTACATGAATGGAGATCTTATTGTTTGTACTCCATGTCACCCCAGTGGGATTATGGATTATCAGCAGCCACTTGTCTCGTCTTGTCTGTCCTGAAAGTTAATCTGATGGTTGAGAAGCAAATTCCAATTCTGCTCCCAGTGCTGTCAGACCTTCTGCTCCGATTGGTTTTCCAGCACAGATTCGCTGCAGTCATACTCCCCTTTGTATTGATGCAGCCAAAGCAACAAGAATCCCGGTGAAGCTCAGAGTTTAAATGTGTCTTGGAATATGACTGATGCAGTCCCACTTGATCACAACTGTCTCCTGTGATGCTGCAGAGTCCAAATTTTACTTATCTGGCTTCCTTTTCACAAAACTAAGCAATAACTGTACCTGCCAAAAATATTTTCACAGGGTACACTATTTATATATAATCCTAAAAATAGGCCACATAACCTGTTTTTTCTTTTTATTTGCATCAGATGATGTATTACTTGTGAATTTCTTTTTTATTAGTGGCATTTTTTTACATTTCACAGAGAATAATTTTGCCCTATTTATTTTGATTTTGTTAGCCACTAGAAAGGGTGAAAAACACTTAATGATGAATAATCATGAAATGACAATCCTGTCTCTTGTAAGTTTTGTCTTCATACCAACTAGTTTTGTCAAGTAGATTTTCAAGTCTGTAAGTGTAGGATCTGCTATTATCCTGTAAAAACACAGATATCATAGAATGTAGGTTGGTGTGACTTTGAGACAGATATCTTAAAAGGTAGAAATATGCACTAAAGAAACATGGAGATAAATATTGGACCATCTCACATTACACTTACAGGAGCTTTTATGACATCCCAGTCTAAATCCATATACATTAATATGGAGTTGGTCCTCCCTTTGCAGCTATAAAAACTTCCACTCTCCTGGGAAGGCTTTCTGGAAGATTTTGGAGTGTGTCTGTGGGAATTTTTGTACAGCATTTGTGAGGTCAGACACTGATGTTGGACAAGAAGGCCTGACTCATAATCTCTGTTCTAGTTCATTCTAAAAGGGTTGGATAGAGTTGAAGTCAGGGCTCTGTGTGGGTCAGTCAAGTTCTTCCACATACAATGCATCCAACTGTGCCTTTATGGACCTTGCTTTATGAGGCACAGTCATGTCTAGAACATAAAAGGGCCTTCCCCAGACTGTTTCTATAAAGATGGAATGTCATGGTGAGCTGAAGCATCAAGATTTCCCCTCACTTGAACTAAGGAGCCCAGGCCAACTTAAAAAAAAACAAGAAATCCTAAAGTATTATCCCTCCTACACCAAAGCTTCACATTTGGCACATTGCAGTCTGGCAGGTGATGTTCTCCTGGCAATTGTCAAACACAGACTCATCCATCAGACTGCCAGATAGAGAAGTATGATTTCACAACACAAAACACATTTCCACTGCTCCAGAGTCCAGTGGATGTGTGTGTTACACCACACCATGTGACACTTGGCAGTGCATTAACTAAGGCTTCCATGTAGCTATTCAACCATGAACATCCCAGTGCACAGGTTTTGTTCTGATGTTAATGCCAGAGGAGGTTTAGAACTCTGCTACATAGCAGCAACTTTTATGCACCATGTGCCTCAGCACTCAGCAACCCCACTCTGTAATTTTACATGGTCTGCAACTTAATGGCTGAGTTGCTGTGATTCCTAATCACTTCTTTTCAGCTGCTCCCTTGTATTTTCAACCAAGGGGTCACCACAGAGGATTAATCTGCATTGGTAATTTGGCTGAAGCTTTACGCCAGATGCCCTTCCTGACGCATGTCCCCACCTGGAATTGAACCAGGGACCTTTCACTTGTAAGGCGAATGCATGAACCACTAAGCTACAGGGGACACTTTGCAATAATACCACTTAGAGTTCATTGTGGAAAATCTATAAGTGAAGAAATTGTGGCATCCTATCACAATACCACACACAAACTGAGTGACCTGTTTAGAACGACCCATTCTTTAACATATTTGTAAAGGCAGACTACGTGGCTAGGTGCTTGATTTTATACATCTATAGCAATGAAACTATATGAAACACACGAGTTCAATGATTAAGAGGTGCAGCCAAACACTTTTGTCTATAGTGTATTTCTGTTGGTTTTTTCAGTCATTCCTTCAGTTCACAGCAGAACAAGGACCACTATTGGCAGCTGTGGTCCAAGACAGTGAAACTGGAGTTTGCTTACAGCCGGACAAGAGACTTGGGACAAGTGAATGACATCAAGGACCACCACAACAGCCAGCGGACCAGGCTGCCTGAAGGGAAACGTGAGACAGGAAGGACTATATTGAACATGAAATGGCATTGTTTCATAAAAAGACCAAGACATTTTACCTCTGAAACTCGTTCAATGGATTCCCTATTAATGTCGAGAGTTAACTCATTAGCTTCTACTGAAGGCTGAGCCATAAAAGAGGAGCAATCTAACAGTTTTCTTAACGCTGAATGTAAAACACGAGGAGTCAAATCATGCTGCTAAAGTGTGAGAATTATGTGAAAGCTGAGCAAAAACAGACAACACGAATAATAACAACTCCTGTATCCAGACTACCGTATTTCTTGATAAAGCACTTAAGAGGGCGCAGGGCTGCACAGTAGTACGTTTTTGATACTGTTCCCATGTTACACCTCATTTCTGCCGCATTCAGCATTCCTAAATGTATTTTTTTTTTCCCTAAACCACATAGCAACCAACAAGAAAGAATATAATTCTACATGCTTTACTTGCATTCATGGTCTCAACAATACCTGCTGGGAGGTCCTGTCTCCAATACCATTTCTAAACTTCATTTGTTTCAGTGAGCACTTTAAAGTTTATTGATTTGGATTAAATAGACCCACAATAGCTCTTGGCTAGCTCAAAGCCAGCACTGGGGGTATTCACTGAGATCCAGGAGTGGAAGAGAAGCTGAGCCAGTTGCTTCCCTCAGTCCCTTATAGCCATCACACATGGCAATAAACCCGGCCAAGAGAAGAAAAAAAGAAAAGACTGTGTGGAACTTTTTCCCAAGCACTAAGCTAGCTGACACACCGCACAGCGCCAGCTAGCTCTCTCATTCCCCCTTTTCTTTCCTTCTCGCCTGCCCCGCTTTATCTCCCTGTACCTTCCAATTCTTTTCATCTCCCTCTCTTTCTCAGCCTCCCTCCTTTGCCTCCTCTTCACTTTCTTTGTCTTGTCAAAGGGTTTCAAGCTCAATAAAATACTATCTGTCAGCGTGCGATGGAGTAGGTGTATTCGACACGATATTGACACAACCTTGACACAACGTGGGCCGAGCATTGAGGTAGCGGGGAGGCAGGGAGCTTCAGCAGCAAATAACCGACAGGCCCACAGAGAGATGGAGTGATAGAAAGAGACAAGAGATTGAGTCTCTATAGTAATGTTAAAATAAAGTTGGTTTGACAGTATTGTTGATCCTTTCCTGCAGAAGATTCTATTTGGCTCAGTGCTGAGCTCCTTTGTAGTGCACCCAGCTGTACTGTGCTATTTTATACACTCACCAGGCACTCCATTAGGTACACCTGTTCAACTGCATGTCAAATATCCAATTAGCCAGTGACATGGCAGCAACACAATGTATTTAGGCCAGTACTAGTCAAGATGACCTGCTGAAGTTCAAACCAAGCATCCAAATGGGGAAAAAACTGATTTTGAACTTGACATGGTTGTTGGTTTTCCTGCACAACCATCTCTAGGGTTCACAAAAAATAGTTTGAAAAAGAGAAAATATCCAGTGAGCAGCAGTTCTCCAAGCAAAAAATGCCTTGTCGATGCCAGAGGTCAGAGAAGAATGGCCAGACTGCTTCAAGCTGATAGGAAGGCAACAGCAACTCAAACAATCACTCATTACAACCAAGGTGTACAGAGGAGCCTGAAGATGGGCTGCAGAAGAAGACCACACCGGATGCCACTCCTGCCAACTAAAACTAGGAAACTAAGACTAAAAATCATAAGGGGCTCACCAAAACTGGACACTAGAAGAATGGAAAAATGTTGTGTGGACTCGTGAGTCCTGGGTGCTGCTGCAACATTCGGATGGTAGGGTCAAAATTTGGTGTAAATACCATGAACGCATGAGTCCATCCTGCCAGCAGAATAATGCTCCATGTTGCAAACCTCAGATCACCTCAAACTGATTTCTTGAACATGACAATAAGTACACTGTGTAACTAATGAAGCGGCTGGTGTGTGTACCTACGTGCTACGTGCACCAGGCCTTCCTGTTTGTTGTTTCATTTAGTGTATTTTCAATGTTGAATTCTGAACCTCACTGCTTTTCCTTTTCATTCTCCTCTCATCATTTTTCAATACACAGGACTATTCAATCTTGTCCATGTGCCACCTAATTCCATTCAAAATCCTCTTATGAAGTAATTTGTGCTCAGCATGTAAGGATGTAAAAATGGTGAAATAAATAATATAATGGATGCTGCCCTGTGTATTTTCCACCGCTGATTACTTATAGTCCCCCTGTCCTTTTGTATTTTACAATTTGAATATTTAGCTGGAAGAATATGTATTGTATAGCACACTGAATATTACACTTTGTCCATCGTGAAAATCCACCAGGAAATGGAGAGATTTAGCACGAGTGTATCTCCCTGGATGCTCCTAATTATATGAAAAAGATGAAACGTGCCAAGTCGCCATCCTTGCATGGCGCTGTTTTCCAAAACGAGGGATTGCGAGCGTGTACAATAATAGAGGGAGGGAGAGTTTTAGAGCGAATGCGTAAGTGTGAGAGCACGAGAAGAGAAGCCGATATGGAGAGATGCTGCATTGCCCACAGGCCAGCGTCTGTTAGAAGAGTTATAACCACAGTGGAAACACCACATAATGCAGAGAGACAGAGAGAGGAGGAGGGGGGGTGGTGGGTGGAGAGAGTAACAGGCAAAAAGAAGAGCAAATTGAGAAAAACACATTGATACAGACAAAAAGCAGAATGAAGACAAAAGCTTGTATCTGTCTCGCACAGACAATGACAAAGTCTTATTCCTTCACCCCATCTACCATCTTGTCATCCAGGAGAGAGCATCGTGAACATCTCTGGTTGCCTCCGTGTGATAAAGCCACTTCAACATAAAGAATAGAGAGCAGACTTCCCGTGATGCCTCCATCAGTCTTATCCTTATCAACCGTTCTCTCTCAGGTAATCATAATTTATCAATATTCCGGGAAAAATTAACTTGCAGACCTCGACCGCTAAAAATAGTCTCTGGCAGCCAAAATGTACATTTTCCTTGGGAATACTGTATGACATCAAAGCCATTTTGAGCCATTACTGTAAGCAACATGTTCAATTAAGAGACATTAATTAAGAGCTGATTCAGTAAGCTGTGCTCAGTCGTGCAGCCGGTGGAGAACAACTTTATGCAGAGGCTCTGCTACGGCTGTTTATCAAAAGCCTAATATAGTGCCATTGTTTTGCTTTGAGCTCATAGCAGTCAGCAGGGACAATAAATTTCACAGATAAAGTTTTACAATCCTTGAATGCTTAGACAGCACAATGTAAACCCAAATGCTCCAAGTAATTAAATAGATTAAGAAGAGTAAAGTTAATTTTTAAAATAAATAAATAAATAAATAAAAATCATCCCTACTTAATAAGTATGAGTTTCTGTGTAATTCAGTTTTTCCTTATGAATTAAACTGATTATTTGTGATTACTATAACTGTTTTGCTGATTTCATAAGCACCACTTCAAATTATAATTTCACCCTTCTTATTTCTGCTGTTTTAAAATTAGCCACAATTTGGAAATGTCCTGAAAAAGAAGGAAACCAGTGGTGTACTGAGCAACAAGAATCAGCCCGGTCATCTACGGAAAGCAAGAACCGATGATGGAGAAATGGTAAAAGTAAAAGCAATTAAAAAAAACTCTAAAGAGCAGGGATGGAAATATCCCAGTCTACTGTCCAGTGAAGACTTACGGAAAAAAATAGAGGCCATACTGCAGGATGGAAACCACTCATCTGCAGTAAAACTCCAAAGTCAGATTGGAATTTGCAAGAATCTACTGTACAAACAGTTCTGAAACAAAGTTTTATGGACTAAGTTTAACCTCTACCAAAGTTATGGAAATGCCTTGGAATTTACTTGTGATCCCAAACATAGAAGCTCATCTGTGAAGCACGGGTGGAGGTTGTGTCATGGTTTGGGCTTACATGGCTGCTTCTAGAAGAGGTTCACAGGAGAAAACGGGAAGCTTTTGGACTGGCCAATTCAACAATCACATCTTAACCCAACTGAACAAGCATTTCACCTCCTGAAGAGACTGAAGGAAGAAACCCTGAAAAACAGACGACTAAAAGGTCAGAATCAGAAGCCTTTATTTTTCCGAGGGGGGAAAACTGCTGTGATAAAAGCCTGGAGCAGCATAACCGATAAAAAAAAAAAAAAAAAAAAAGGGGGCGTTT
>VUQH01001981.1:4229-17732 GCA_015106775.1 Etroplus canarensis
AAACAAATTATTTAGAAAAAAAAAAAAAAAAAAAAAAATCACTTTTCTTGTTTTAAAACAGTTACTCACTTGCACTGTGTTGTTGGGTGATGGTAAAGACATTCATCTCCACTTTTACAGACCGGCCAAAACTTACAGCGCTCCATGACTTTTTGTTTTTTCAAAGGGACTGCATTCTCCTCTGCCATCTCAATGTCCATGATCTCCTCTATCAAAATTTAAAGGGACAGGACTAAAATACTTAGAGAAAACACAACTCTTTAATTAAGTAAAGCGTAATCATTTTAAAATACAACACATCAATGAAATTACTAATAATCATAGCAGTTTAATAAATTTGCTGAGACCACATACCTTCTGATGATGTGACCCCTCCCTGTAGCCTCTGAAGGACGCTGACTTTGGGCTCTCTGTGGACATGGCTGGGTGCCTCAGTGACGTTTATGGGTGGTCTCACCTCATCCAGCTCAATGTCACAGTCTACAAGGTTACCCAGTGGGCTTGGGACCCCATCTAATGTCACTATGAACTTTGGGCTGGCAGAGTCGCCTCTCTCCTTGCTGAGTTAGAAATCCAGAAAGCAGAACGAGCAAATGACAATCCAGCAACAGCACAAACTTCTCCTTACGTATAAAAGGACAGAGCAGAAAACATACAGATATGATCAAGTGTGCAAACCTGGCTTGGACGGTGCGTGGTAGAGCAGGCAGGACTTGCTGCTGATTTCCGACTGGTGGGTCGCCCACTTGGGGTCGACTCATTATGAAGGAGCGCGTATCAAATGTCTTTCCTTCACTGCCTGTAGTGACTTCCATACCTGGAGGCATGACAAATGGAAATATGCAAGCAGAAATTCCAAGAATATCAAGCATTTGGGGGGAAATCATTATTTCTTAATAGTTTTTAATTGTTTTAAAGTTGAGTGAACTTTCATTTGGAAAGCATTTACCATAAATTGTCTCAGACTCACCATATTCATTCTGCTCTCTTCTATCCCTGTTCTCCAACTGGAGCCGTGATGCTAATGATTTGGTTGGAGCTGAAAGGAAAAAAAAAAATAAAGAAAGAAAAACATCAAGTATATGCAACAGATGATTAAAAACACCAGGCTTTATTCTTAATAATTAATAAGAACAAAGCAGGAGCACTTAGAGAACCCCAAAATATAACACTTCTTATCTGATATAAACTTGCAATGGTCAAGTCTGGATTATATCATTAGGGATGGATAAATATTATACAGTCAGGCCCATAATTTGAGAGTCGAGAACACATTTTATTATTTTTTTTAAAATCTTCCCTCTGTACACAACCACAGTGGATTTTAAAAATCAACCAGTCAAAATGTGATGAAAGTGCAGACTTTCAACTTTAAGTCAAGAGGTTTGAGAAAAGTACTGCATTAACTACTTAGGAATTACAGCAATTTTTATACATAGTCCCCCATTTTCAGAGGCTCAAAAATAATGAGACAAATGAACATAATTTTAAATCTGAGGATTGTTTTTTAATACTTGGATGAAAATCCTCTGGAGTAAATGACTGCCTGAAGTCTAGAAACCATGGTCCCATAAAGGACACCAGGAAAATGACCAATTTCTGATTTAATTCAAAATAACACAGCAAGATTTCGGTCAGTATAAAACAGTAGCAGTGTGACAAAGTTCATCACACACTTCAATGTGTCTTCTGACATTGACGATTATGTGTACATCTTGACATTTACAAGATGCACACATAATCATCCCTACACTAGCCTTCTGTACTTTGAGTTAAACATGCAACAAAGGATGTAAACCAACATATACTTGTGAGCTAATGAGATCATGTTGGAGTGATATTAAAGCTAGTACCAAAACTGATGTTTGGATAATACCCAAAACCTACATCTAAAACTATGTGATATTTCCCTGTTGTAGTAGCTTTGTGGAACTCTTCTTACATTTATGCTTTATCAGACACAAGTTCCTCACACAATGGGAGGGTTGTATTAGGAAGGGTGACCCTGTAATATCTATGCCAATTTATCAGTGCAGATTCATCCGCTGTGGCGACCCCTTGTGGAAATAAAAGAGAGCAGCCAAAGATGTTTACTTTTCATGTATTATTTATATTACTTAACAGCAGCTGCACTACACTTTTGTATGACTGGGGGTTTTAAGATGTATAAATTTTTACATCCTCCAAAATGACATTTATGTAGTTAGTCCCTAGTTAAACTCTATACATACCAGATGTTCTGGAAGGAGGTATATCTGTGGCAGTGTAGGCCTGCACCTGGGGGGCCAGACTGTGAAGGTGTTCCTGGACTAGCTGGATGGCTGCGGTCATCTCCTCACTGTTGGCCAGACGAGTGCGAGGTGCCACAGGAACAGTCTGCCTCTGTGGTACTGTGAGAAAATGTCAATGTAAGGGAATGGTAAAAAGCAACAGTCATGTTACCTTACAGGATGTCTGTGGTTAGATGTACAACAGTGGGTACGCACTTGTTGGGTAGGCAGTTGTTTTGGTTATTGAGTCCTGTGCTTCTGAGATGGCTTTCAGTATCAGATTCCTGTTGGCTTGCTTGGCTGGTGGGAGAGTAGGTCTGAAACAAACCACAGTACTGTTAAGAGGCCAGAAAACGAACGTCAAACATCAAAGTTTTACTGAAAGAAAACACGAGTGATTTGAGTACAGACAAGTTATGAAAGCTGCAAAAATAAAAGAATCAACAAGGCAGATAAAAATGCCTGATTGCCCCTTTATTGTCACAATCTAAACCAAACTCTGATGTTAATACAACATGAGGAGTTACACTCACTTTCTTTCTGGTTTGGAGGGGAGGGACACTCTGCTGGACAGGCCCCTGCCACCATAGCTGGTATCCTCTTCTTCCAGGTCATCGCTGTCTTCATCTGCTGCTCGGTTCACTCGCACGACAGAACTTGCTACTGGTGCCTTTCGCTTCCGTGACAACTCTTCTTGCTGAAAAATGACAGCAAGACATTATTACTATAGAGAGTTGTCCACACCTCCCTAACACACTGAAAGTGAGGATAATAAGCATTGTCATATTACCTTGCTAGATCCAGGTCTGGGTGTTCTGCTGCTTCTGCTGTCCTGCTGCCTGGCATGAGTGGTGCCTTCTGTAGCCCGACACATGTCCACAGAGCTTACTGATGTGAATTTGCTCTGGCCCGGTCTATAGATTTCAGTGCTGTGTCTAGGAGCTCCACTGTGTGTACGACTATGGTTGATGCTGACTTCTACAGGTTCGTCAGCAATGAGGTCGTCATCCATCTCTGGTTTTATGTCAATAACAGCCTCAGAGGGGAGTGGCTCCATGAGGGGCCTAACACTGGAGGAAAGCCGAGAGGAACCTTTTTCGAAGATCCCCTTCCTGATAATAAACAAAGAAATGTTTGTGTGGTTTTTTTAATAAAAGGAAACATAAGCAAGAGTTCTAACAAAAAGTCCCTTCCAAAATTATTGGAACAGCAGGGCCAGTCAATTTCTTTTTGCTGTACACTGAAGATATTTGTGTGTGAGAGTCAAAGATGAATATGATAAAAGTGATCAGTAGACATGTTACACAATGTAAACAATTCTGCATTAAACCACCTCATTTTTCAAGTGAGCAAAAGTAGTGGAACATGCCAAGTTACAGGTTTCTTGCTACCCAAGTGTGTCATGTGAGATTGATAGTTTAATCATCAATCAGAAGATGAATTAGAACACGATTAGTGTTCCAGGGCTAAGAATGTTATAGGTAACAGCATTAACACTAATTAAAATGATAAAGAAACTGTAACAGTAAGCCTTTTGCAATATATATTTTGCAAATGTACAGAAGAAGCAAGCCACCGCTAGCAACATCTGCAAAAGAGGTCATGAGTCTGAAAGTGCTGCAACAACCACCACAAAGACTGCGTGATGTTAAAGTGAATAGCTATGCTAAGGGTATAAGGTACTTACATGTGATGACGTTTGAGTTTGATGAAAACTTGGCAAGCATTTGCCTGCAGAGGTTGGCTTTTCTTGTCTGACAAATGTAATTACTACCCATTACTTGGAGGGACCAGTTGTGTGAACAATGTCTGCCGTTGATGGATCTAACTCAGCTAAGGCTCTTCTTGATCAACATTTATCTGTTAAGCAGCAGCCCAAGACACTGATACATAAAGCTTAATTTATACATCTGTGGTGAATCTCTGTACAGCCTATAATATAGCCATCACTGTGGCCATCATCTATACCTGTGTGTGGTGCACTTAGCTTATGGCATAGAGTTTCTGATGGATGTGCAGCTACAATGCACCTACAGCCTTCAACAGAGAAGCCTAAATCTACTGTCAGGTACCTGCTTTCATGTGCAGAGCTGGACACGCGGGCTTCATTCCTATCTGAGCGTGAGCTGGACACTGTCAACACCTTTAACTCCTCTGCTCGGCCATTTTCGTCAACAGATGACCGGCTCTTCCCAGTCACAGTACCACCGTCAGACTGCAGCTGCTTAAGTGATGCAGGCTCTTAAAAAAAAGAAAAGGGAAAAAAGAAAACATGAGCTACACTAAATCTATGAGGTACACACACTGATAAAACAGACAATTTTCCCATTTTCCTAATGGTTAAAAAGTGAGAAAGTACACGTAGTTAAGGGAGGTGAATGTACCTGTTGCAACAGATCTTAGTTTCTCCAGAACACCATGGAGCCTAAAAGGAACCACATATTAAGATAATACATTTTTCTTTCATATTTTAAAACAAATACAAACACATTAATTAGATCTCACCAGGTTGTGAATTTAACTGTGTTATTTCCAAGGAAAAGAGAGAGATCGTCAGCCATCTGTTGGGAGGTTTTCTTGTTTGCCACCATCACCATAATGTAGTCTGGGAGTTCATCATCTGAAATTAAAAATAGACAAACACATACATAGGTTTATACGGTTCTGTGCAAAAGTCAAGAGTCAGCCCTCATTTCTTTCAATTTTGCTTCCAAGGAGCCAGACTTTTTTGTAATTATTTAAAATGGTCTTGAGCAATAGTTCTCCAGGGTTTCTGAAGGTCTTTCAAAGTTTTTCTTTGAACATCGGCTGCTTTTTCAGTCATTTTCAGTTCAGTCCTGGTACTCAACTTCCCTTAAAAAATTTTGAGGAAACTGGAAAGTGGAGGACAAAAGACAATGTGTCAGGACAATCAAACTATCTACAGCAGATGAACAGCATCTGAAATTTATGTCCTTAAAAATTAGGAAAAAATCCATCAAAAACATGACACAGGACCTGACAGCACCTGGCCCAACAGTGGATCCACCTACCGTTCACTGATGCCTCCCTGGAAATGGTTTCAATGTGAGGCTGACTGACAAGAATCCATTTTAGGGAAGGGAAACAGGGAGAAAAGGCTGGGTATACCACATTACAAAAAAACAGGACTAAAAATCAGTGGCAACAGGTCTTATAAAGTGATGAATCCAAATTTGAAATTTTTGATTGAAATTCTTGTCATGGAGGAGGTCAGGAGAGAGGCACAACAGTGAGTATCTACATCCATATACAAAACACGGTGGGTGCTCAGTCATGGTTTAGGGCTGCATTTTAGCCAGAGGTGTCTCAAAATTAATGACATTATGAACACAGAAAAGTACAGTTGGATTTTGATCCACTCTGCAATACCATCTGAAAAGTATCTGACTGGCAACTGACAATGATCCCAAACACACTGCCAATGCAGTAAAAGCCTACCTGGATAGAAAAACACACCACATAACATTGTAAGTCACGGTGTGACTTGCCATTATAGAAGTAGTGTGGGATCATCTTGACACAGAACAGAACAAAGGCAGCCGACATACAAAGAGGAGCTTTGCAATGATTTGGAGAACTATTTCTGAAGACTAAAGAAATGACAAGAAAGCTTGCATAAGAGAATTCAGGCTGTGCTGCACACATTCTGTTTTCGCCTTATGTACTGCATTTTCATTTAAATTTGCATATGTTTTAGCGAACTGTTGCAGCCATTTCCAAATTTTCCAGCAAAATACACATTTATGAGGGGTGGCCCAAGACTTTTGCGCAGTACTGTATGTGATTAAAGAACCACTTAGCTGCCGTCCCAGGTACAATCACTGTATTTCTTTCACGTACCAATGTATGCACCAAGCTCCTGAAGTTTTCTTTTGATAGCAGCCTGGAAGAGATTAAACATAAAACCGGCTGATGTTATTCAAACAAATTACGTTATCCTATCATTCACTAACACGTAGCACTGAATTATACACCAAATAAGTCTTAAAATCAATCGAAAAGATAATAACAGGGCTGTAAAGCTTCCTAGTGGACAGGTTATCAAGTGAAGCAACAAAGCCTTGGCCTTGGAAATAAAAACATGAAGTTCGGCTCGCCTGCAACATTTACGCTAGCAAGCCAGTGTTAGCATGCAGCGCCTTTGTTGCGCTAAAGTTAACCACGTTAAGCACTCACATTTAACCTGTAGTGTTACTTACTCTGATTTTCTTGCTAATTTCAGTCCCAATTTCCATTTTTGCAATTCTAATTAAGGAAATAAGTTATAAAAGAGGCAACTGTTTTCCCAGATCCACCGCTAACCACCACGGACAAATATGACGCTGGATCACGTGACCACAGAAGGCAGCCGGACAGGGACAAACTCGATCTATCTATCTATCTATCTGCAAGTAAAATTTAATGTTTTTATCTTCACGCACAGTAGAGGCTTTATACCAATATCTAAAATGAACAGATATTTTAAATAACAATGGAAATTACTATTTCTCTTTACATTTTAAATTATATACTCAAATGAATGGTACTCATTCATGCTTGGCTATTTTTCTCATTTTATTTAAAACAGGAG
Source organism: Etroplus canarensis (assembly GCA_015106775.1). NCBI lineage: Eukaryota > Metazoa > Chordata > Actinopteri > Cichliformes > Cichlidae > Etroplus > Etroplus canarensis. The sequence continues at coordinate 11,091 of VUQH01001981.1, forward strand.
TGTCAGCTCCCTTATATTTTCCCCAAGGGTTTGCCAAAGCAGATTAACCCATATTAGTAATTTAGCAGAGGTTTTATGCTGGATGCCCTTCCTGGTACAACCATCCATGGCGAGAGGGTCTTGTGTACCCATCTGGAATCAAACCAGGGACATTCAGCTTGTAAGGCTAATGTGTAAACTACTGCACTACAGGGAACCCAGCTGCATCTTAAGTAGGCCAGATCAGTAACGTGATAACTTACTTAAAAAAAAAACACCTCTTAAATTGTTCCCCTTACTTTTGGTGTAAAGATGTTTAGCTACACATTAAATCCCTGAGATGTCTTAAGAAAAAGAAATGCAACTTAAAGAATACATCTCAGTGGCCCGGAGCATCCCTACTAAACAGTATATGGTGAAACAACTTGAAATAAACAACAGAGCAGAATATGAAATGATAGAATTTTTTATGTCATCATCCAACATATACAGTTGTATCACACAGCCTTGATCTACAATGTCCAGTTTCTAAAAGAGTCTACTCATCTCAAGTGCAATTGGCTGGGGTGAGCCATGCTTGGATAAACAACAACTCTCTCAGGACTGTAGAAGAAATACAGTGATGCTGGATGCTGGGAAAGGCAGTTTCAAAAACCTGACTATTCAATCAGTCTGTACTAAGACAAACTTTCTGAAACAAGGACTGATGTTACTCTTCTGAGAATTGGGTGCCCTTCAAAGATAAGTTAGTTAGTTCAGTTCAGTCATCACACATTCCAGTACACAGGCAGTATAAACGGTAGATGTAAAGTCTACAGTCCATTAATCAAGTAGTAAACAAACAGGCTGAGACAAAGGCAATGCTTAGACACTCCTTGGCCACTTTATTAGGTATACCTGTTCAACTACTCACACCTAATCAGCCAGTCACATGGCAACAACTCAGTGCATTTTGGCATGTAGACATGGCCAAGATGATTTGCTGGAGTTCAAAGCGAGCATCAGTATGGGGAAGAAAGGTGATTTAAGGGACTTTGAACATAGCATGGTTGTTGGTGCCAGACAGGCCTGTCTGAGTATTTCAGAAACTGCTGTTCAGCTGAGATTTTCCCACACAATCATCTCTAGGGTTTACAGAGAACCCTGGATTAAAATGTCTGGTTGATGCTAGAAGTCAGAGAAGAATGGCCAGACTGCTTTAAGTTGATAGGAAGGCAACAGTAACTGATATAACCACTTGTAATGACCAAGGCATTCTGAGGACCATCTCTGAACTCACAGCATGTCTGCGCAAATAGACTACAATGGCAGAGGTCCACACAAGGTGCCACTCCTGTCAGCAACAGGAAATCGAAACTACAATTCAGAGGCTCACCAAAAGACAATATAAGATTGAAAAAAACATGTCCTGGTCTGATAAGCCTCCATTTCTGCTTTGACTTATGGATGGTAGGGTCAGAATTTGAACAACATGAAAGCATGGATCCAGCCTGCCTTGTATTAAAAATTCAAGCTGCTGCTAGTGGTGCAATAGGTGATATTTTCTTGGGCCCCTTAGTACCACCTGAGCATAGTTTAAATACCATAGCCTACCTGAGTATTGATGCTAACAATGTTCATCCTTTCATGACCACAGAGTACCTATCTTCTGATGGCTGCTTCCAGCAGGATAGCATACACCATTTCACCAAGCTCATATCATCTCAGACTGATTTTTTTGAACATGACAATGAGTTCACTTCACTTACATGGCGTCCACAGTCACCAGATCTCAATCTAACAGAGCATCCATGGTGAATTTGCATCATGGATGTGGTGCAACAGTGTGATGCTGTCATGTCAAATGGATGAAAAATATTTTGAGCACCTTGTTGAATCTATACCATTGCAAGTCTGAAGGCAAAAGGGGGTCCAAATAGGTATCAGCCAGGTGTAACTAATAAAGTGGTCAGTCAGTGTATATATTCAACCAACATTCTTGTCAATTAAGCTACTCTCCAAAAAGAGATAAAAATGCATTTGGTACCGAAAAAATTTGCAAACTATTCTTCTGAAAACCAACCAACCAATTTTTTAAACACGTCAGCATTGCTCCATATTTAACCCCTACAGCGGGACTACTTTGCTACTTCTCAGCCTGGGTGCCTTGGGGGGAACAATGACTATAAAATCATATCAAGAAAGTGTACAGGAGAATATCAGAGCAGCAGTCAGTGACCTAAAGCTTCGGAGAGCTTGAGTGATGCAACAACAAGAAAATAACCAAAAGAAAACAAGCAAATTCACAACAGAAAACAAAGGCTTGAAAACCAGAAAATTGATGTTCCCGGAGCATGATCTGAAAAAGCTTTGCTGTCTTGTCTTTTTTCATGGAATGGTTCAGAATTTCTCCTCATTGTTAAACACATCTCATGAGCAGCCGTGGGAAACTTACGGCGGAGGCTGCTACTGCAGAGTTTACCAAATCATTGAGAGTATTTGCTTTTTCCAGCTGTGAGTTATTGAGCAGTGTGCTCAAAAAAGATCAATTATTACATCAGTGTCAAATTATTACAAATAAAGTATTAAGGTGTCATGGTTGATCAAGTATTTTCACCTCTGCTTCTAACATTTTTATTTTCGAGAAGATCATCATCTCAAGACGAAGAAAACAAGATGAGAACAGTAAAACAATCGTGCATTCGTTGTCTGCTGTCAGTCCTGTACTGTGTAATCAGAGTAAACTGTATCTGAATCTGCTGAGTGTGTAGCTAACTATACATTTTTGGATTGATTAAAACAAAACAAAACAAAACAAGAAAATGCACTCTAACTGCCACAAGATGGCGCAGAAGACTACAGAGAACAGAACACTGACTCGTTCAAGAACTGAAAATTAACCAGTTTGGAAAACTAACAATCTTATATCAGTCCTCCTTATGTTAAACTGGCTCATTGATAGGCTCTGCATTTCATCTTGGACAATACCCTCTGTATTTAAGAAGGAAGACCCATGCATTCGGAGCAGGTGAAGCAAATTTGTTTTGCAAGTTAAAGTAAAAGAGAGAGAGAGAGAGAATTCTTTGTTATAGCACTTATGTCACTGTTAAATTTCCCTTCATTTCATTTAAAAATATAGATCAAAATGTAGTTTCTGCTGCATCTCTCAATGAATTCATTATGTTCTAAGCTGCATGTTTTCCCTCAGAGATTGTTTCCTGTTTTGCAGCCCCTCAATGCCAACCAACAATGACGGGAAGGATTTTGCTTGCAGTCTAGACAAACGTCTAACACACTCTCAGCCGTGGCTGTCTGCTTCATTACTGACTGCTTTGTTTGCACAATCTGGGTTCATCAAGCTGAAGCACACTTTTTTTTTTTAAAATTGTTGTTGTTCTATGCCTTTTTTCTACAAAAATATGGCTGTGATAATCTTTTTTCCCATGTTAATCAGATAAATTGCTGTGATACTTATCAGTCACTTCATGAGTTTGTCATTCACACCACAGCTGAGTGTAATTTCCATTCATCTTCAAGGGCAAACAGAGGTAGATGAGTTTGAGGGTGTGAGGGCAGCCTTTCTATCTGTCTTCAATAGGAATGAAAGAGAAACTTGAATGGGCTCAGCAGAAACCCTGGATCACATCTAAAACAAATTCAGGTGCTCTATTTCATTGTTGTTCCTTTCACTGTTGCTTGATTAGATCAAGGGAGAGGCAGGCCATCCACAGTGACCCCTGTAACAACAGTCTTGCAATAACATCCATCACCAGAGCCAAAACAGTTTTTGCCTTGTACCACCATGCACATACACACTGTCAGCTGCATGTTGCATGCTTTCATTTCAAGGTGCATGTGTGACAATAGTATGTTTTCAGTTAATGTAGCATGGCAACAAATTAGAATAATTATCTGTTGAAGCAATAACAATTAACACATCTGTTGCACGTATATTAAGAAGAACAGCAAGGTGACTGTGAGAAACATAAATTACAGTACATTCCAGTTCTTATCTTGTTTGTTTTGTCACTCCTTGAAGTATGCTATTCTATTTTAAAAATAAGTCCACGAAAAGTCCGTGTAGTTTTCATTTTACATTTTCCAGGAAACATAGAATATAGCTGCATGGAAATTTTGCTAGACCTCCACTCATGCAACATCAGATAAGAGTGTGAAAAACACTTCTAAGAAAATGTTATGTTAATTCCATCTGCTTCAAGTCACTATTAACAATGTATGCATGTAACCACAAATCTGCTATTCTGTGGCTGTCACTGGTCTCACTCTCCCACCTACACAGAAGCGATTGTACTTCCCCTTTCTCTGAAATGTTGTCATAAACTAAGATAATTCAGTTATGAATCAGCTGATGAACTTCCGCTAATTCTTAAACCACATGCACTGTGATGACGATGATAATACTGCCGCAATGAGCTCTGACCAAGATTTCACTCTAAGACTTAAGAAAAGTCTTTAGTGTCACATAGTGGTTAAGTCAATATCGTGCCTTGAAGCTGGAAATGGAGTAAAAGTGAAGCCAAAGGTGGAAGGTTACAGCAAAAATAAATAAATGGGGAAATAATTCATTGCACCTGCTCTGAAAATGTCCAGTAACCCTACACTGGCTTTCCTCTAGTCAAGATGACACATGTAGGAATGAGGCTGCTGCAGCTGGGTGTAAGCACACATACACACATGCAGACACACACACACACACACTCACACACACGCACGCACACACAAAGGTTGTTAAAGAGTTCTAGTGAAATTGGTGGCTAGCTACAAAGAGAAAAAACAGAATACACTTTTGGCTTGTTTGCAGCCACAAATGCAACAATATGAGTTACATTTCCTTCAGCTCTATAGTTTGTGGCAGTGAGTCAATAAATCCAAATAGTTTTGCTACAAAAAGCATAAGAGTATACCCAGATGTTTAGTCCAGTTTTGATTCACAAAAATTAAATGGTGAAGCCTTCACTCAACACTCTGGTGAGGAAACAAGCCCATTAATATTTATTGCTGGTCTAACAACTGCTGCCAAAACTGCAGGAGGTTCAGTTCAGGGAGTTGGTGGGTTACTGAAGTCTGGATGAGTCAGGGTTACACAGCTGGAAACATTTTCTAATATTCATGTTTATGTTGTGTAAGAGAGTGGGTCAAAGACTTGACTTTGTATTGAACTTGGAGGAGGATGCAACCTAAAAACTGTTCTCCTGACCAAACTTTGATTCAAGGAACTTTGTGAGCTCTTGACTGCTGTTACAGTGGCATCACAGTACTACATCTACACTTATTAGTATTTGCTCCTTGGGAAAGGAGCATTATTTTCAAGGTTTATGTTTTTATACATACCAACCACTCATGCAAAGTAGCTGTGGTTTGGTAAATTCTTCAGAAAATATGAATATGAAAGCATAGTCTCTCCATTAGGATCTGTATTAAAAAGCGAAGTAGATAAGTGGATTATTTAGATTACATTTGGTTAGCCTCCAAATGCAGTATTGCACAGAACAGGGATGAAAGTGGTTGAATAATAAATAGAAATAGATCCACATTTTTTGAAGATACATTTGAATTTGTATTCTTGCAGGAGTCTAATGGAAAGACGGATCACATCCTTGTGCCTTTATGCAAATTTAAATTTCAGCAAGCAGCCAGTTAGCATAGTTTGACATAAAAAGACTAGAAACAGCTGCCTGGCTCTGTCCAAAGGTAATGATATCCACGCACCAGCACCTATAAAACTCATGAATTCATACAGCACTGCAACTATCTCAGTGACAGTGAAATTAAGATGTTTATTTGGTATGTTTTTGTCGTGGGTCCATGGTTGTTCAAGTTCATGTGGTCTTAAAAAAGTTATTAAAATGTATAAATAAGGTGTTAGAAATGTAACATGGATAAAAGTTTTTCTAAAATATACCACTGTGGGGTAAGGTTTTGGTTAAAAACATTGTGACCTTAAGTAAAGTTTACTTGATAATGGGCCAGAGTTTGGTTGAGAGCGTGGCTGTGGCATTGTGGGTTAGAGCTGGCATGGATGCAGAGGAAAGGCATACAGCCCGAGAATAATCTTATTCTGCATGTGGTTCAAGAAGCGCACACGGTAATGTTTTTCATTTGTTTATGTTTGTAATGTTCTTTATATTGCATTTACATGAACAATGGGACACGCTTTCGGTGCCTTTATTTGATTTCAGCACATATCTGTTGTGCTAGCATGTTTATTGTGGACTCTAGCATAAGAGACTGAGAGATATATGTTGCAAACCTTTTATGTTTTTATTTTCTTTTAGTTTTAACCCAGCCACAGGGGCCCACAAGCCAGCATACTCCCAAGTCTGGGTAAATGGGGAGGTTGCATCAGGAAGGGCATCCAGCATAAAATCTTTGCCAAATCAAATATGCGGATTCATAATACAATTTCCATATCGGATCGGTTGTGGCCTGGGTTAGCAATGACCGATCCGGTGCTGTTAGCCAACAGGGTGCCGGTGGAAACTATGCTACTGTTGGTTGAAGACCAAGGGGAAAGGGAAGAGGGGAAAGTGTGTTAGGAGGCAGAGAGAGAGAGACAGAAAGGTAGGAGGGTGGAGGTGAGGGTAGAGACTTTAAATGTAGGGATTATGACTGGTAAAGGGAGAGAGCTGGCTGATATGATGGAGAGAAGGAAGGTAGATATAT
>VUQH01001987.1:0-17048 GCA_015106775.1 Etroplus canarensis
ATGTTATTGGTCTAACTGCCATTTTTTGGGATAGTTTTATACTTTGGAGATGTGAAGGATATGTTGATCCCCATACTTCAAGACCATATGTTATATGTGGTTGGATAAGAGATTTGTATAGCGGTGGGTAGAAAGTGTCTCAGCTTAAATAGAACTTTCTTTCTGAGGGTGGCGTTTATCATCTGGGTATGATTTAACCAAGTAAGATGCCTGTCATTGAGTATACCCACACGAGATGTAGTTTCTACTTAATTTATAACCATATTATTAATGTGGAGGTAATGAAGTCCAGTTTATTGTCAATGTGAACACTGTGATATCTGCAGTCATCCACTATCTCCACACAGACCCCATGAATGGAAACGGGGGTCACTGGTGTTTTGGCCCTTTTCATGTCCACAACTAGTTCTGTTTTGTTGGTCAGCAGTGACACCTTCTTTATCTTCACATTCTCTTTTCTGACATACTGAAAAAAAAAACTGTCAACAAAACTGACACACTCTTGTCTCTTTCACTTTGCATAAAAATAAAACTTAAAATAGCCAAAGGTCTGTGTGACTTTTATTTTGAAGGGTCAGGTTGTGTACGTGAGTGTACTCGGCTGCCTGCTGGAGACGGGGGGCGGGGTTATGATGGTTTCGGGAAGCAGTGGTTCGACGTTTGCTCAGTTCGCGAGAATCCGAGTGAGTAGGTGTCGGGGGGGGGGGAAATACGTGAACGAAATAATGACGCTTTAACAGTCATTTCTCCGTGCTTGTTTTTTGTGTCTTTTAATGTGCGTTTAAAAAGAAAAAAATCGTCGATAAACGGTAAGACACTTAACTGCTTCACCAGTGGGTGAGTTCACAGATAGGATGCGTGTTCATATTTCCTTGTTATGGTGTCGGATGCTCTGTAAAGTATGTGGGGCCTGCTTTTGACTTCGCGATAACGCAGTTAGTTTGTGTTTATATATATTTATAGAGGGCGTCATATACCTTATATACGTTTTGTTATGCTGTGTGTGGCTGTATAGCTTAAAATGTGATGTAAACAAGAAGGTGTAATCCCCGGAAGGCCTGTGGGTAAATTCATCCGATTCTCTGACGTCATTTTTATTAAAGGAATTCATGTTTGGTTTTTGTTTGTTAAGCTAAATTATGTTTTTTAAAAGAAATAAGCTATATGTAAAGTGGAAATATCATGTTTGTTATTTAAGAGACGTGCAAGGCATCGCGATAAAAGTGCTCTTACTGTCCCGTTTACGTAACACTTAATGCGTTTTCCTGCCAATACCACAGCTGATTTCCTTAACACTGCGCTCTAAGTGATGCGTGTGTGTGTGTGTGTGTCTCAGTGACTTGGCTAACCCTCAGCATGTCTAGAAGAGGGAGGTCCAGGTCCTCAGGATCATTTCCAGGACCGATTGATCCTCCGCAGAGTCAGGGCATCCACGTCTACCTTTTCTGGACAAAAGAAGGGGAGAGGTATTTGTCTCACACCACAGGAGAGGTCACAGCAGAGGAGCTGTGCATCTCTGCTGCAGAGGCTGTAGGTGAGCGTGAAAGCCTTGACCCCACCGTGTTGTCCAAGAGTGAAAGTAGTTTCTTACTCTGTGGAATTTGAGCCTGCTGGTGGCAAGTGTGTGTAACTTCACTGTTTCCTTCTCAGGGATAACGCCTCTGTGCCATGTGCTGTTTGCGCTGTATAATCCACTAACGCATTGCTGGTACAGCCCAAACCACCTGTTCAGACCAGAGGAGAACTCAAGCCTCGTACTTCACTACTGTATGAGGTTAGTTTGTGTTTGCGTAACACTTTATTTGTGAGACAGATGAAACGCAGCAAGGATGTTTACATAATGATTTTGTGTCTAGGTTTTACTTCCGAAATTGGCATGGACTGAACGAGAAGGAGCCAACTGTATCCCGCTACGCTCCCAAATCTGGTCCAGTTCAGGGGAGTTCCCCCTTACTTGAAATCACATCACTGGAGTATTTATTTTCCCAGGTTTGTTTTTATCAAGATGCTTTTGGTTTTGGAACTGTTGACTGAATGAGCATTGTTGTTGTGTGGACACTAATAGAGTATCTAATATTTCTCTAAATCAGGCCAAGTATGAATTTGTGAACGAAGTGGTGCAAATCGAAGACGTTGAAACAGAGGAGGAGCTAAGTCGCTTCAAAAATGAGAGCTTGGGAATGGCTGTACTTCACCTCTCACACCAGGCAATCCAGACACACTCCACTCTGCAAGATGTAGCTGGAAAAATCAGGTAATTACTTTGGTGTGATTGACCGAAATAGTGTTTAAACTTTCATTTTTTAAAACCAGTTTAAAGCTAATTTCACTGAAATCTGCCAATTTGTCATTAAAGATATTAAATGGTTTATAATATGTTTATTTCTTCTTTTTTCTGTTATGTTAATTTTTTCAGCTGCTGGTATTCAGTCAATAAATTCAAGTAATATTTACCATACCTCTTTTTTCCAGCTTCCTGCGCTGCATCCCAAGGTCCTTTGCTAAACACATTTCCAGAGACAACTTCCTGACTAAAATCAGAATCCAGCGAGTGTTTAAAGACTTTGTGCGGACCTTCCAGCAGCACACAGTGGATCAGGGCCGCCTGGGTGCCCAGGAGATCATGTACAAGTACATCTCTACTCTTGAGCACTTGGCACCACGTTTTGGAACAGAAACTTTCTCTGTTACTCACCTGGATCAGAGGGAAGACGGGTACAGCAGCAGCTCTTACTCTACCACCCACACCCAGGGTGGTTTGAAAGACAACTTTGCCACTCCCATCACACATGAAATAATGGTGTCTGGGACCAAGGGGATTCAGTGGAGGGAGATATCTGTTCAGAGGGTTTGTAAAACTACAGTTTCAAGCTTTTAATTCTGTGACTTGTTGTGTATGCTGCTAGTGTGGACTTCTTAATCATTTGGTCTTTTTACCCAGGCACAGGAAAACAGTTACCTTGGGAATGACTACACGAACTACATGAGGAAACCAAAACAACAGTCCAACCAACCAAATGTGAACACACCCAATAAATGGACCCCCTTCTGTGATTTCCCTGACATAACTCACATAGCCATTACTGAAGCTAATGTGTGCATTAGCACTCAAGACAATCGCTGTATGGTGAGTGCACTTTTTTATCTTTTAATGTGAAAGCTGCAATGCATTCGCTTAATTGGTAAATGACCTTGTATTGCATTACTCCAATTGATAAAGCATTTATTAGTCATTCAGCCGATTGTTCAGTCTTTTGAATATGTCTTTATATACTGTATACATTTCTACCCAGATTCTATACATCTGTGTTTATAAAAGCTCTCGGTTTTGACTTTGCTTTGGGCAATTTGTCATGTTTTGAATTTGTATGTATCAGTAGGTGGAAGCTCTGATTGTAAGCTAGTGGTGTTTCTGTATATGTATGTAGGAGGTTCAGATGAGCTCCAGCCAGGAGGCCCGTTCCTTTATCTCCCTCCTAGATGGATACTACCGACTGACTGCAGACGCCCACCACTATCTTTGTCGTGAAGTGGCTCCCCCAAGGGTAGTGCTGAGTGAAGCAAATCTTCTGCATGGACCTATGCAGTGAGTTTTCCACCCCTATACACGCACATTCAGACGCAGAACAGTCTATAAAGAAACACATCTTGTTATGTCATAACTCCTGTGTGTTTCCAGCGATGACTTTGTGCTGCTTAAGCTGAAAAAGGAGGCAGCAGAGGAGGGTGCGTTTCTCGTTCGTTGGAGTGCCCTCGACTATCACCGCATCATCCTAGCTGTGCTGAACAAAAATGAGGCAAGTCAGCACCCACACTCTTCTATGGGAATTGTTGCAGTGCAGTGATGGTGAAAAAATAAACCAGATGCTCTTTGTGCACCTGTATTTGTACAGAATGGTTCCACGCCAAGCCACAAGCAGTTTCGTGTTCACCTAAGGAGTTCAGTGTTCTGTCTGGAGGGCTGGGACCGAGAATTCTCCAGTATGAAGGAGCTTACTGATAGCCTCAAGTCCTTTGTACTCAAGTCTGGCCCAGACAGCTTTACTGTCAAAAAATGCTGTTTGCCAAAACCAGGAGGTTTGTGTCGCATGTTCTGCTTTTGTATCCTGTATTATGCATACACAGTCCTATCAGAATTGCCTTCGTCTTCCACACCTATCATGTTGTCTACTCAGCCTTGTTGACCACCTCTCAGTTTTTCAAATGAATTGTAATAGTTAGCTGATGTTTCCACATACCCACTGGGGTACTTTTATTGCTGTTTGGAAACCACTGCTTTGAGATATTTTGGTATTTACTCAGATTTGCCTGTGTCTGTTTTATGTGATGTAGAGCTATCTAACCTTCTGGTGAGGAGACAAGGTATGGATTCCCGCGTTCCCACTGAGTCCTTTACCCTGAATTTGACCCAGCTACGTTTCCACCAGATCAAGGACAAAGATATCAAACAGGTGATAATGTCCACTTTCCACCTTCACATTTACAGAAGCCTTGTTGTTGTCTGCTCTTTAAGTGACTGTGTGGGTAATTTGTTTTTGAGCAGGAACAGCATTTGGGTCGTGGCACCAGAACTAACATCTACTCAGGACGCCTGCTAGTGCGGGGAGGAGGAGAAAATGATGAAGATGAGTTCAACAACAATGCTCACAAAGGCATCCGAGTGGTTCTCAAGATTCTGGACCAAAGCCATAAAGATATTGCTCTAGTAAGCTATTTCAGACTCACTCAAAACAATGACACTTTACTGCGCTGAATGAAAATGGGGTAACATCTTCTGTGCTTGATGTTTACATTTTCACCATTCCTTCTTCTTGTCTTTCTCAGGCATTTTTTGAAACAGCAAGTCTCATGAGCCAAGTATCCCACAGTCACCTGGTGTTTGTACATGGTGTGTCTGTCAAAGGATCTGAAAGTAAGCAATGATACTGCTCAACTACATAAACTCTCCTCTACTTTTAGTGACTTCCTCCTTTGCTACTTCCCTATCATACATATAATCAGTGCATCTAGTCAAATATCTGATTCTAGTACCAAGCAAATCGTGTCGCAAATGCAAATTCTCCCTCAGCCTGTTCTATTTTTACATGTTTACATTTTGCTTGTGGATATATTAGAAATTAGGCTTCTGAGAATTGTTCCTGTGTTTGCAGACATCATGGTGGAAGAATATGTGGAGTTTGGGCCTTTGGATGTCTTTCTTCGCAAAAACAAGAATGTGATTCCTCAGTGGAAATTCATTGTTGCAAAACAGCTTGCCAGTGCCCTCAACTACCTTGTGAGTCCAAACTCTGCATGATTATTTTTCAGTGCATCTAATTCATTTAAGTGTACCTTTACTTAGTTTGCTCTGCTAGTAAGTAAGATAAGTGCTCCAAATCCATTTTTTACCTAATGACTAATAGCAGACGAAAGGGTCCTAGGTTTGAATCCACTGACCAGCTAGGGCTTTTCTGAGTGGAGTTATGATTATGTTTGTTGAGCAGTATAGGGCATGTCTGCCCTGTCAATTAGTTGATTGATTATAAGTCATGCAAGCCAAGCTCTGTCTCCCCCTCACCATTCATCTACAGTCATTGGTAGTCTTTAAATAGGTACATGAAATGTTTGTTTTGTGTTAGATGGCGGAGAGCTACAGTTTTCCGATGTTATCACATATTGACTGTATTTGCTTTCTTTTGGAAAAGTCAACTGGAGATAATGGCTGAATAAATGTAACTTCAGTTGTTTGAACAGCTCATATCTCTATGTGCTTTATGAAAACTGTGTGTCGGGATCTGCTCCTCTAATCACCTGTGGCTAAGGATGCATGTTTTGGATTAGTGACATTACATGCTCATTAGATTAAGTGGTAATTCTGAATTGGCTGTAAGTATGAATGTGAGTGTGAATGTTTATCTGTCTGTGTGTTGGTCCTGCGATAGACAACCAGTCCAGGGCGTACCCCCTCTCTTGCCCCATAACATCTAGGATAGACTCCAGCACACCCTCAACTCTGAATTGGATAAGTGGAAGAAAATGGATAGAAGTAATAGTTTGTGTTATTTTAACAACCCACTTCTTGAACAATAGCTGACCTCAGTGCTGTTTTCCTTATTGTAGGAGACCAAAAGGTTGGTTCATGGAAATGTCTGTGCTAAGAACATCCTGGTGGCAAGAAGTGGTCTTGAACCTAACACTACCCCTTTTGTCAAGCTGAGTGACCCAGGAATCGCACTGAGTGTCCTTTCACGAGAAGGTAAGTACCAGCAACTCACTTCAGTTAGCTTCAGTTTACAAAAGAGTCTCTACACACAAACAGCTTCACGAGTTCTGTACTTTATGTACTGACTAGCCTTATTTTGATCAGATTTCAAAAACAAGAAAGTTCAGCCTGATCTCTTCTTGTGATCAGTTTCCTGTTTTATTGCAATTTCTGTTCAAAATATGTTGTTCAAGGCTGTCTAAAGTAAAAGAATCAAGATCAGAGTGCGTTTTTAACCACCCTGATTTTAAGAACGAAAATCCTGCCTAGAATATTAAAACAAAACCAGACATCATTAAGGGAATTTCTTGCAATTGCTGACGATTAATTTTTTATAGATTGTTACTTTTATTAATTTAACTATAAAAGTTTTGTTTACTGTCTTCCCATCTATTTATTTCGGAGAGGAGGAGTTCTTTAGATAACTTTATTGCAGCCATAGTTGTAGGTCACCTTAATATACATGAACTTCTATCATTATTGCTTTTGTGCACTGCAGAGCGTCTGGAGCGTATCCCGTGGATTGCCCCTGAGTGTGTTGACAGTGATACAGCCATTAGAAGCGCTGCTGACCAGTGGAGCTTTGGCGTCACGCTGCTTGAAATCTGCAACAACGGCGATCTTCCTATTATCGGCAGCACATTGTCTGAGGTAGGCCTGTGCAGCAGCTTTGCCTTTTAGTCCTCTTTTAACGTCCAGAAGCACCACTTGGCCATATTATCCTTCTGACCTCTAATACATTTGAACCTTCTCCCCCAACCAGAAAGAGCGTTTTTATCAGCAAAAGGGCCGCTTAGCTGAGCCGTCCTCCCAGGAGCTGGCCAGGTTCATCAGCATGTGTTTGACCTATGAGCCTGAGGAGAGACCATCATTCCGCACTGTGCTCAGAGAACTCACCGACATGAGTAACAGTCTGTCTTCGCGAGATTGCCTTATCTGTTTTTGTTTTATTTTTAAGTGTTTTCAGTGCACGTTCTAATTTTTTATTTTTTCTGCACTCAGATGCTGATCTGTTTCCCATCGGAAGTCTCCCTACCATAGCCCCCACCATGTACCATAAACGCTACCTGAAAAAGTTGCGGGTCTTAGGAGAGGTGAGTGCCACACATCAGTTGTTTATTGCTTCCTTTGTGTTACTTAGGCTAATCTTCTGCTTGTTGCTCTGTCTACAGGGTCACTTTGGAAAGGTGACTCTTTACCTGCATGATCCAGCCAATGACGGGACAGGAGAACATGTAGCAGTGAAGTCTTTGAAGCAAGAAAATGACCAATTGTCTGAAGGCTGGATGAAGGAGATTGAGATCCTGAAATCCCTTGATCACAGCAACATTGTCAAATATAAGGGCTGTTGTACGGAGCTGGGTGAGTCCTCTCTTGCCTTTTCTGCTTTAAATAAGTTTTTTGTCAATAGAGTCTGCATGTGTAAATTAGCGCTCTTGTAACTTGCAGTGCTCAGTGGATCATTTGGCAAATGGATTTTTGGTCCCTGCTGTTCCTCTGTAAATATTGGAAATCTATTTGAAGTGCGGCACTGTTTCCATTGTATGTCAATATTTTTGAGCTTTTAACACAGAGCATGCTGAGCAGCACAGTGCCAGAATAGGCACAGGTCTTTCTTGTCTTTTGTAAAAAGCTTAACCCACTTTATCATTGTCCATTGACAGGAGGGCAAGTCGTGCAGTTAATAATGGAGTACCTCCCTCAGGGGAGTCTGAAAGATTACCTCCCCACCCATAACTGTGGGATGGCCCAGTGCCTTATGTTTGCTCAGCAGATCTGTCAGGTGAGTTTTGGCAATTTAGTATTTTTTGCTAGGGCAGTCGTGCTTTAGATGCCTTTTATGATCTCAGACTCTTATCTTGGTGCGGTAGACAATTTGAGCAGAGTTCATTTGATTTCTCTCTCCCTCTGTGTGTGCTCCTGTGTCTGGTACAGCCTAGCATTCCTTCAAATGTCTTTCTGGAAATACATTTTTTGTAATCCATACAGTTTTTGACAGGATACCTGTTTTTATTACACTCAATAAGTGCTTTTTTGTGTGACTTGACCATTTTTGGCCTCAGTCTTACTCTGAGCTGCTGAATTCAACCCTAACTTATGCTAAACATTCACATTTTCTAGTGTGAAAACTGCTGAGATGTCAGGTTACATTCTCCTCTATTCTAAAGGGAATCTGTTTTTTTCTGTTCACCTTTGCACACTATCAACAGCTTTCATAGGCTGCATACAGTATAAAAGCCTGAAGGAGATGATCAATCACAAGCTTTAATTTTATTTTATAGCACTCTGTTTTTATATATTGTCATCAGTTCATTCCATGTAAAATAAGTAGTTTTGATTACATTAGTGTTACACTGTGTTTTCTTTCAGAGACTTGGTGAATAACCTCCAGGAAATAATCACTTAAAATCCAGAAATGTAATTTCATGGAAGCTTTGGAAAAAAAAAATGTCAATTTATGATTGAATTTGAAGTTTATTGTTGACATTACAATAATATTAGCTTTGATGAAGGGTAGTAATAATGGGAAGCTGAATTAAAAATTAAGGGCAAGGCTCTGCAAAACTGTGGTATTCTTTGGTCGAACACACTTTAGTCTCAATTTCAGCATGTGGATGTTGAGAAGTTATAATGCTTATCGTGTTTACAATCTCAGTGCGGCATGCAAAGTTATCAGTATGGCTGACGCTGCAGGGAATGCAGTTCGGTTTGCAGGTTTGTGATCACAGATCAGAGTATTGGGAAAAACTGACATTTAGACCCAATGATGGTGTTTTGATGCTATATTTTAATAGTTATTGAGTTTATTTGTTAAAAGCCACACATTTAATCCTTAATAGTGCTAGATGAAAAGTCAAGCAATCACCACAACATCTGTGAAAGCAGTTTGACCTGTTCTGAACCTACAGACAGACATTTCCCTCCGTAGGGACATGTGCCTTTTTGGAGCGATTAATATGGGCGGCTGTTGTCCTTTTGCATGACAGTTTACTCACTTTGAAATACTTTTTAAAATTTCTGTTATTTTTTTTAAGGGGATGGATTACTTGCACTCAAAGCGATATGTCCATCGAGATCTAGCTGCTCGCAATGTCTTGGTGGAAAATGACAATTTGGTAAAGATTGGAGACTTCGGCCTGACGAAATACATCCCTGAAGGAGAGATTTACTACCGTGTCCGTGAGGATGGGGACAGTCCAGTGTTCTGGTCAGCTCATGCACTTTAAAATTTTGTACAGTGCTTTGTTGTGTGATTTTGGCCTCTAAATTGTATGTTTTGTACTTTGTAGGTATGCTATTGAGTGCTTGAAGGAGAGTAAATTTTCCTTCTCCTCTGACATTTGGTCCTTTGGAGTTACAATGTATGAGATCCTGACCCGCTGTGACCGTCGCCAAAGTCCTCCAGATGTATGTCATCGCTGGTCTCTTTCATTTATTTACATATGAGACCGCTTAAGTAACACTATCCCCGTGTTAACTGCACAATTTACTGTATTTTTTGCAGAAGTTCTTTGAAATGATGGAGGCAGTTCAAGGACAGATGACTGTGGTGGCACTCATAAAACTGTTGGAGAAAGGAGTGCGATTACCCTGTCCTAGGGAGTGCCCAGTTCAGGTAACATTAGATGCCCAGAAATCAAGCAACCAACCATCTTTTGACATGAGGAGTGGTGCAGTTTTTCTCATAATTATTTATTTTCAAACAGGTGAAGGTGTTAATGGAGAAATGTTGGGATGAAGCTCCTTTGAACCGGCCAGACTTCAAATCCCTGATTGAAAGTTTTCAGGGTATACGCCAAGCATACGACTGGCAGCCTTTTTCCTTGGCTCAGATTTGCTGATTTGCTGAAGGGAACTATGTGGAGATCTACTTGCTTACATGTCATCACTTGCATAGGCAGCCATATATTACGGGAGAGCCAGCAACGTGTTTCCTGCCTCTATTAAGACAGATATATTTATAGTTTTTTAATAATAAAAGCACACTGCTGTCATCTTAAATGTGATGTTAACACAGTAATAAACTTAATTGGTGTATCTTTTTCTTCTTGACTGATGAGTTGAACTTTATGGGGAAAGGGATGAACATCAGCCTTTGTCTTTCAAAAGTTATTGGTTTGCGTATATCACAGTAAGTATTAACAGTTTATCAAAAATATGAGGATTACTATATCATATTGTCCAGTTGCTGTACATTTTTGAGTGTCTGTTTAATTCTGTAAACCTTAAATGAACAAAATTCAAAATCTAATAAACCATTTTCCACAAGTTCTTTTATTGAAGCCTGAAATAGATTGACTCCATCTGTGTGCGTTACCTGATGTATATGCAGTAGCTCTGTGCCACAAAAGACCTGCTGAAGAAGTGAAAGAATTTTTCATTTAACAAATTAGTCACAGGCTAATTTTCTAATAGCTGGGAAAGGTGTATCCAGCTATTGGAATTTAAAGCATGCTGCTGTGCTGAAAGTACTACAGTCTTGGCATTCATGCACCCATAGTCTTATTGCTCAACCATTGTGTTAGTTCAGGCATGCCACAAAGTCAACTCTGCGTCTTAATGTCATACATGTTACTGATTTCACTGCTCTTTTCTGAGGTCTAGCTCTCCCGCCTCCGCCTTAAGATTTCCCATTATGCATTTGAAGGGCAGGGGGATCTCAAGACAGAGATGTAACATCAAATATTAAATTACTGCTGACGGAAATACTGTATAAGCCTTTCTTTGACTATAGTGGTAATAAGTTAATTAAAGCAATAACACTGAAGCCCAAGCTGATGAACTATTTAACAGCAATAACACCGATTTCATCACTCAGGTGTCTTATCAGAGATGAGATGGACCACATGCTACCTAAACATACTGGCGAGTGTAAAGAGCCCATAGCAAGGTCAAATAGTAGCAATCACTGATTTTCTGGTGTGTTTAAGTAGCCCTAAATTTGTACAGCCACAACCAGTGTTTTATGTTTTTTTAATTCTGTTTTGGTTGGCTGCTTCTAATGTCCATTATTCAACTTAAACATCAATGTTTAATTAATAATTTCATGACCTCATACCAATCAGCTTCTATGCTTCAGATGATGACATGGTTGAATAATTGCTGCAGCTCAAGAACTGGCAATAAGTCAAAGTCAGCTTTATAATCAATTCTGCTATACATACAGAACATGTACAGAATCAAAATGCTGTTCCCCTGACCCACGGTGTGTAGCTAAAACAGGAAAGACCAAGTGAGAAAAATGGAGTAAATAAGTAACAGTAAATAAAAAATAAAGCTGAGGTAAAAGTATTTGTGTAAGTATACATACATTCCAATATGTTTATATATACATATATTCACACATATGTACAGAAATACATAGATACACATGCACATATACACAAATATCCCTAAGATAAGTAAAATACAAATGATATGTATAATTACATATTATACTAATATTATCACTATTACAGCCATGACTGCCATCAATCACGTTAATAAACAATATCAGTATAACAAAATATTAACAGTAAAAACAATAATAATATAATAGCAATACTATGATAATATAACATAAGTTATTTAAGAATATTTAGCTTATATACATTAATCTCAGAATGAGGCATTTGAAAATGTTTTAGCCTATGTACAAATAGTGGAGCAGTTAAAAAAGAAGATCTATATACACAGTGCACAATACAGAAACAGACAGAAACACATAACAGTCAGTTATGTGTGAAAGTGGCAGTGCTATGAACATATTACAAACTGGCTGGTGCTGGATGTGAGAGGCTGTCTGTCTGTGTCAGCCCCCAGATTTTTTTTATTTTTTATTGTTCCTATAGTCGACAGAATGGATGGTGGGTGGTGTAGCTGCTATTTTTAAAGCTTTCTCTTGGTCAGTTTAATTCCTTTGAATATCCCAATACTAAAATCCTAACTTTATATCTACAGGACCCCGATGTACTGTTATTTTAACTGGTTTCTTTAGAAATCATAGTGAATTTCCGTGACATACATTTATTTTTTTTATTTATCCATCTATCTATTTATTATTTGTTTGTTTATTTATTGCCTTCTTTGTTCCTTTTGAAATATCTCAGCATGTGATTCCCCAGACTCATACCTATGGTTATGCACTAGATTAAGATATCAAGGTTCTGTTTATGTGTGTATTCTGTGTAGCTCTGTTTGATCATGTCTGCATTTTTTTGATGCCCTACTTTTTGTAGTCAGTCCTAAATTGTCACCATACTGGTGTTTTATTTATTAAAGCTATTAAAGTACTCCTGTCTGTCTTGGCCAGGACACTCTTGTAAAAGAGATGTTTTAATCATAGAGTCATAGTATCCTGGTTAAATGAAGGTAAATAATTAAAAAAAAACTTTTTCAAATTCATGAATCACAAAGTAAAATCACAGAAAAAGTTCCTATTAGTTTCAATTCTAAAAACCGCTGCAATAGCACCTTTTTACACTTTACACCCCAGTTCCAAAGAGGTTAGGATGCTGCGTAAAATATACATTTTGCTATTTCATGAAAAATACTAGCTCATCTTGAATTGATGGCAGCAACACATCTCAAAAAAGTTGGAACAATAAAGCAAGAGCACCTTAGAAGGGCAGAGTCTCTTAGAAGTAAAACTGGGCACAGGTTCAGCAATTTGCGAGAAACTCCGTCTACAAATTGCGGAGCAATTTCAGAATAATGATCCTCAACATAAAATTGCAAAGACTTTGAATATTCCATCATCTACAGTGCATGATATCATCAAAAGATTCTGGGAATCTGGAGACATCTCTGTGTGCAAGAGACATGGCTGAAAACCAGTATTAGATGCTTGTGATTTTCAGGCCCTCGGGTGGCACTGCATTGCGAATGGTCAGGATTTTGTCATGAAACTCACTGCAGGGGCTCAGGAAATCATCGTCTGTGACTGTGTCATCCACAAATGCAGTTTAAAGCTCTATCGTGCAAAGAAGAAGCTATATGTGAACATTATCCAGAAACTCCACCATTTTTTTCTGGGCCAAAGCTCATTTAAAATAGACTGCAGCAAAGTCTATTCTGTGGTCAGAAGAACTGAAATTTGAAATTCTTTTTATAACTCATGGACACCACAACCCCCAGACGAAAGAGGATAGGGACCATCCAGCTTGCTGTCAGTGCTCAGTTTAAAAGCCTGCCTCTCTGGTGGTGTGGGGGTGCATTTGTGCCTATGGTACTGACAACTTGTACATCTGGAAAGGCATCATCAGTGTCAAAAGGTATATACGGGCTTTAGAGCAACCCATGCTCCCCCCAGACAATACTAAACCGCATACTGTAGCTATTACAACAACATGCCTTTGTAGTAGAAGAGTCCAGGTGCTGGACTGACAACATTTGACACATCATGAAACGCAAAATATGGCAAAGAAGATCCAGGACTGTTGAACAAGTGGAATTCTATAACAGACATGAATGGGACAACAATTCTCTCCCAGTGGTCGAGCAGCTGGTCTGCTCAGTTCCCAGATGTTTATAGACTATTGAAGAGGAGGGGATGCTACACTGTGGTAAACATGGCCCTATCCCAACTTTTTAAAGATGTGTTGCTGCCATCAAATTCAAGATGAGCTATGATTTTTGAGTTTATGAGTGTCTCACTTCCAGCATTTGATATGCTTAATTTGTTCTTCTGAGAATTAAATATTGCTTTATGGAATTTGTAAATCATTGTATTGTGTTTTTATTTATATTTTACACAGCTTCCCAACTTTTTTGGAATTGTGATTGTATATAATTTCCTCTAAACTGAAAGGACAATGAAGAAATGTTACAGCAGATGAGAGCAGATAATGTGGAAATGCAGGATTAAGAAGGAGAACTAAACACCACATTAGCTATGACATCTACAAAGAGATACTCTAGCTCTACAAATTGGGCCATCCATCCATCCATCCATCCATCAGGAAATACAGTACACTTGTGCATTATTTGTTGTTGTTGATAGTTTTAAAAATCCTCCATTGCCGTCACCTCGAGTTTCTGTCAGGCAAAAATTTTCTGAATCTACATGTTTTCCATCACAAATATAATACAGAAATGCATTTAGTCCAGAACTGACCAACAGATATTCTAAAGCTTTTATAAATAGTGTTTTGACTTGTTGGCAGCAGTTTTGTTGAGTAATGTAAATGGCTCATTTTTTTTCTTTTTCATTCGTTCACTCAGCTTTCAGCTCATATTATAATACTGAATCAGTGCTGATAAAGATTTTTAATGGCATAGCATCTGAACATGGATGCAAGGAGTCTAATAGTCCTGGTGTTATTGCATCTTAATGCAACACTGGAGACTTCATTACATGCTGGGAAATGGAGTTGTTCCATCAGAATATCAGAGTTATTATAGTTTTGTATTTTCTCATTCATTTTTAATTTTTATTTCATTTTGAGTTTTTGTTTCAATTCATGGTAGTTTCTGTTAGGTTCCAGATCAGACTTCCCCATTTCAGTTTACTTTTTATTGTTTTAAAAATATTAGTTTTTGTTCAGTTTTCATCAGTTTCAATTTAATAATATAAATGGGAATGTCCCATAGTGTAGTGGTTTACACATTTGCCTTACAAGTGAAAAGTCCCTGATTTGATTCCAGGTGGGGACACAAGCCCCCCTCACCATGGAGGGTTACATTAGGAAAGGCATCCGGTGTAAAACCTCTGCCAAATAATCAATGCGGATTAATCTGCTGTGGCAACTTTTTGGGGAGAATACAAGGGAGCAGCTGAAGGTATAATTTAATGATATGAATGGTACTTTTCAGAGGAAGTTTTAAGCTGTTCAGGTTAGAAATTATACAATTTTGTGAAGGCAGTGGCCCTTCAGTCATGTCAACATCCTGAGACTCAGTAAACAGATGCACCAAAGCCTCATCAGACAGGCTGTTCTAACAAATATGAATAAATTCACAAAGATTAAACAAAGGGATTTTCTTGTATATTTTTATTTTATTTTTATTAGTTTTGAGAGCACACAATATCTGTCATGGTCCTGTGGGTTTTGTAGTTGTCAGGTCTCTGGCGTGTGTGTGTGGTGGACCCAAAGCAGGACCGCAGTAGGCAGGCTTAACGAAAAGTGAGCTTTATTATAAAGCTGATGAAACACAATAGCATAAGCAGGAACTAAACTAAACTGGGGAAAGCTAACTAATGAAGACAGACAGGACAACAGAGGCATGGAAGCCTGGGCAGGATATACGGGGAACAGACTGACAGAACACGCTAAGACCGGGGACCATAGAAGACTGACGACCAGACAAGGAGCTGATGGAGACAAAGGAAAAAGTACACAGTCAAGACAACCAATGGGAGACAGGAGGGAGAGGAGCACAGGTGACAACAATCAGGGGCAGGAAACAGAACCAGACTAGACAGGGGCAGACACAGAGAGACTGAAGGTCAAAATAATAACAGAAAAGAGCATCAAAATAAACAGGATCCTGACGGTAGTCTAGTTCTGTATATTTTGGTTTTGAGCTTCTTGGTTTTTAGACTCTGGTAATGTTATTCTGTTTATGGTGGAATCTTAGTTCCAGCCCTGCCTATGTTTGGTATAGTCTACTGTAGTCTTTCTGTTAGGGTTTTGAGTTTCTATTCTAGTTCTATTTAGACTCTAGTCCCTTTTTGTGTTTTGTATTGTGGATTCGGATTTCTGTGCCTTTGTCTAAGAGCCTTCGTTTTGTAATTTGGATATTCAGGTCCTTGATATTATTTCCACTCCCCCTTGTGTCTCCTGGTCTCTTGTCTCTGTGTTTTCCTCTTGTGCTCTTGTTCATATGTCAAGTTCAGTCTCGTGTCAACATTTCCTGTCAATATGTTCTTGACTTCCTGTTTTACTTTGGCATCAGTCATGTCCTGTGCATTGTGTATGGTTTTGCTTCCTGCCCCTGATGTCACCTGTGCTCCTCTCCCTCCTGTTGCTCCTTAGTCATTAGTCTGTGTCTATTTCTCTGTCTCCTTTTGCTCAGTGTTGCATTGTCAGTGTTTGTCGGGATCTTTGGATGCCAGTGTGTGCTCCTGTCTCCTAGTGTTTTCCTTGCCATTGTGAACTTTATGGACTTGGTTTTTTCTTATGGACAATCAACAATAAATGCTCACTTTTTTGTTTGAGTTAACTTGCCTCCTGGAGTCCTGCATTTGGGTCCAACTCTCCATACACACTGAGGATCATGACAATATCATTTTAGTTAGTTTTCATTTTCATCAAAAATCTAGTTTTTAATTTCAGTGAACTAAACTGCTTTTGTTCACCTGGTTTCATTTTAGTTACCAATAATAACCTTGTTGTAGACAGTATTTTCAATTATAAATATGAAAGAACTTCCATGATGCACTGAATGGAGTCTCACGAGGACTGGTGGTGAGGCCCCTCCTATTCAACCTCACATGGCTGGTCTTTTCAGAATTGTCCAAAACTGTAGTGTTGCTTATCATCACAATTCTGTCATGCCAACACACCCTCTATCTATTTCTCCTCCCTTAAGCTTTATCTCTCCTCCTTTATCCACTTGCATGGGGGTGTATATGCATAACTCTGTTCAGCCTTTTCAGGAGTGGGTGTGGCATGGGAGTCCATCAGGTGTACCCATTTCTCATTCCCACTTACCTGCAGTATTTAAGCCTAGTCCTCTTCACCACCTCTCGCCAGAGTGTTGAGTACCCACCATGTAGTAAGCCAGGCGACCTTCTTGTTGTTTATGCTTGTTTTGAACCTTACCTTAGCCTTGGATTGATTCTGTTTTCTGCTGCCCTGTTTCAGTTGCATCCTAAAAGCTTATA
>VUQH01001990.1:5972-31007 GCA_015106775.1 Etroplus canarensis
CAGGATAATTAAAAAAAAAAAAAAAAAAAAAAAAAAACAAAAAGCAGGGTTGTCAAAATTCTCTGTGCCAAAGATAAAAGATGACCATCAAGATTATTAACAGCGAAAGGTGCAAAACCCAGCATCTGTGATGGTATCAGTGCCCACAACATGACTGAGATAAAGGTATATGAAGGTACCATTAACTCTGAGGTGTATATTAGGATTTTAGAGAGACATATGATGCCATTTATGCAATATGTCTTGCCGGGACATCCATGCTTGTTTCAGCAGGACAATGCCAGAACGCATTCTGCATGGGCTACACAGCATGCCTTTATAGAGACAGTGTATATGCTTGACTGACCTGCTGCCAGGTCAGATCTGTTTCCTACTGAAAATATATGGTGCATCATTAAGAGGACAATCAGGCAGTAGGCCAAGGTTTTGTTGAGCAGCTGAAGTGTTGTGTCAAGCAATAATGAACAAAATTTCCAATCATAAAACAAAAACAATTAGTATCTTCAGCTCCAAAATGATTAAGAAGTGGGTTTTTTTTAAAGAAATGTAATTTAACACAAGGGTAAACGGGCTCCTGTCCCAACTTTTGTTGAGCATGTTGCAGACATCAAATTCTAAGCTTGTGTATATTTACAAAATACAATTAAGTGGGTCAATAAAATGACTTAAAATCTTTTCTTTGTACTTTTGTCAGTTAAATGAAGGGTCCCATGAATTAACATCACAGATTTTAGTTTTATTTCATTTTGGAAAATATCTCGACTTTTCTGGAAATGGGGTTTTTATACATATCATAGATTACTCAAGTTGTCAGCTTGAGATATTCTTATTCCCACAACCTTCCACTCACATAAACATAAATCCCAAGCTCAAGGAGGAGGAAGGTGATATGCCCAGGTGTAACTTTATAATTAGAACCTGTTTACATAAACAAAGTCCCAAAAAAGTTTTGCTTTGTTATAAGAATTTCTACCTGTTTTTCTCTCTTGTGAGAGATGACAAATGATCATATATCTGTGAAAGAAGTTTTACTTCAACGTTATGTTTGTGTATTCAGATTGACCCATAAGTATATGTAATTATTGCAATAAATAATTATTTTTGTGGTTATTAATTAGCATTTTTATAAAAGTTTGCTACTTTTGGTAGAACCTTTCTGTGGTTTCATAAATTCTGAAATAAACCATAAACATATAGTTTACTTTTAATTTATCTATTTTTAAACCAAATTTCATGGTTTCCGAGGCTCTAAAGGAGCCCAGCATTGTTTCAACAATTAATTCCTTTAAAAAATTTTAACAAGTGAAAAAGACTTCTGCTTTTCATGTCAACCATGAAACTGCACTCCAGGAATTTATGGCATTATACTGGAATCACTGGCACAGCAAGTTAATGTGGTTTTAGATATACTGTGCTTTTAGTTAATGAGAAAGCAAATTAGCCTTGACTGCCTGCCGTAAACTCCCATAAACACATTTTCTACTGTTGCATACAACATTAATTGCGGTGGCAGGGAGCAATGAGCTTTTCTTTAATACTATTCTAGCCTAAAGATTGACATTATAAGCTGATTCATGGCAGCAGTGCATGATGATATGCTTCTCATTTATCTGTGGTATCAGAGCAAAGAGGCCCTGATTTCCTGGCTAGTGAGGAGACCTTCGCTATCTGGCCAGGAAAATAACATCACTTTTTCCCTCTTCACCTAACCTCTTCTTAGCTCACTTCTCAGGCCATCTACCACTGGTTTTTCAGGCAACAGTCAAGGGATTTTACCGAACACACCAATGAGTGATATGCAACACATATCATCTGTGGTTTGTTAAAACGTTTGCGGGCTGATGGTTTAACGATTAACTCATAGCTGACAATGAGCTTTGTTATTTAATTTTTCAACCGAAATCACGCTATCTTTATCCCATATGCTAATATAAGTACACAAAGAGTTTAGGCCAACTTCTCTGTCCTCTCCTGACTTTTCCCTCCCCTTCTCATATTATCTTGACTAACTCTCTGCCTCCCACTTGCCTTCCTCTCATCATACTAAACACCTGTTACACATTTCCTCTCAGACTGTGCACAAGGTGTAGGTGTTTGGAAAAATCCGTTTGTCTGACACACAAAGGTGGGTAGGTGTTTGGAAGGGTATCAGGTGGTAATCAAAGAATGAGATCATAAGATTTGGACAGGAAT
This sequence comes from Etroplus canarensis, assembly GCA_015106775.1. Taxonomy (NCBI): domain Eukaryota; kingdom Metazoa; phylum Chordata; class Actinopteri; order Cichliformes; family Cichlidae; genus Etroplus; species Etroplus canarensis. Next base: position 8,166 of record VUQH01001990.1, read on the forward strand.
TGGTACTCCCACTTACTGAGGTGAGTGTGAGGAGAAAATGTTATTGTCAATCCTTCCTCCAGCTGGACCGAGCAGAGGATCATTAGATTACATTGCAACTGAACCATTAGCATTGCTAGACATGAATCATTACCACTGTACTGCTGGCTGTGAGTGCAAGTATGAGCAAACGCCAGCAGCATAACTTAGCATCTCGTAACCATGCTTAAACGCAGCTACTTCGTGTGAATTATTTCAACACAGATATAATTTATTTCTTTTTCTATTCTTTTCTATAACTAAGTAACCAAATGCAGATAATGCTGTCTTTTAAAATGAGATTTCTAGGATAGCAAAATTTGGAAACAATGTTAAACAGCAAATTTAAGTTTTCCTTTATTGTAAAGCCGCAGTTTTTACGCTGATGTTCCATCCAAACTCCTTCACCAATCAATGAACACTTAACCATTTTGTGGTGTCTTCTGAATATCTAGTGAAAGTATGTTGCAACCTACCTCCCAAAAATATATTGTATTACTAACTTATGATATTAAAAGGGATTTGAAAAGAAAAGACATGTAGTACCATTCCCTTCATCAACATGCAACTATAACCTTGGTCTTTTCCCAATTATAACAAGTGTTCATGTTGCATGAATGCAGTCATACACAGGACCTGACTGTCCAGGTGCTGCAACGCCATGTCCCCACAAATTCCCTGTGGTACTGCTGCATTTCATTCTTCAGGTTCTTTGGGCCAAGACCATGACTTCTCAAATGTTGGGGGCTGAATACCCTTCACAGGCTCGACATATTCCATGGATCCACGCGTAATCATGATTAAGCATGCATTTACTAAATTTATACCCTTTGAAGGCCTTGATACTGTTTGTAATTTAAAACTGAGCATCCTAAATAATTCAGAGGCATTTTATGTGATGTGTCACAAACATAGCAGATTTTGTGTTGGCCCAAAGAGAATGTGGGTGGAAGTAAAGGATGGAATATACTTGTTTTGTTGGCATAAGTGGTCCCCATCTGTAGATATGCTCTTTTCAGTTGAAGAGCACAGTTTCGTAATTTATTGCTAATTATTTTTCAGAACACTTGGCTATGAGTGGATTCTCATCCATAGTGTAGTGGTTTACACATTTTCCTCACACGCAAAATGTCCCCGGTTTACAACTTGGAGGAGACACAAACCCAGTCACGGGGGCCACAAGCCAGTGTACTTCTACTGCTGCGCCCAAGCCCAGATAAATGGGAGGGTTATGTCAGGAAGGCTGTCTGGTGTAAAATCTGTACCAAATCACATATGCGGATTCATCTGCTGTGGCAACCCCTTGGGCAAAAAGGGAGAAGCTGAGAGTACTTTTACTTAGCTGTGACCCGTAGAGGGTCCCCCACTACAAGAGCCATTGTTTATACAGCAGTCCTAATAAAACTGAAAGGCTTGTAATGGCCATGATGACCAAAGGAAAAATTTAGAAAGCCGCATGATTATTCTCCAAAACTGTCTGTCAGTTTAACCATCTGACATGGCATGTGTGTAGTCTGCATTAAAATCTCACTTTTCTTGACTGAAACAGTGTTACTTACACCGTGGAAAATCCTCTGCTTTACTAGGGCATTGCTGCCATTGTGCTTCTTCCCTTCAAAAACCATCAAAAGCATCAGTTTGAAGACACAAACACAGCCGTGCTCTTGGGTGTTTGTTGGAAAGCCACAGGGAAAATTGAAGGCATTTATCAGTGGAAGGAAAAGTACTTGAGGCAGTTTAGAGTTAAAGTGGGTACGTGAGAAATTTCACTTGAAACCTGCACGTGAAAATTGGATGATTTCCCAAATTACATCAAATTACAGCGGAATCAGCAGGAATCAGCCAGCATCTCACGATGAGTGTTCAGTGACAGTTTAGAGGCGCAGCTGTAGCTGGTGTAGGCGGTTCAGCTGGAGTGTAGCTGGTTCAGTCAAAACAGAAGGTGGAGGGGATGGGGGGCTTTAAGACTGGCCTGGTAGTCAAAACAATCTCCTGAAGACTAATAGGGCATGCTCGGATGACATCTCTGCTCTCTCTTTTCTCTTTCCAAACACACATACACAGGCATACCATTGCCTTCCCAGGAGGGTGATTTGTCCGACACTAATATGATTACCCGATGATGTTTACTTTAGATACGATATGATGATACTACCACACTTGAACGATATTATTGTACCAACAAGGTGAAAGCAGCCTGTCTTAGCCCTAATACAAAGACAGTAAACACTTTCTTCACGGCATCTTATCAACTCCACAAATTCAGGCTTTAGTATTGTTTTTCCGAAACCCAATCCTGCTGTTCCTTCACCTATAACTGGATTTTCCATTCTCTTTTTTTCCTGTGTTAAGCTGTTCTGTCAAATACAAACATCTAATTTAGTTTCTGGCTGCATGAGGACAGGAATGACTGGTTGGAAAAAATAATTTCTACTTGGGCACTGGCCCGCAATCGTATAAGGAGATTGGTATTTAACCATGAAATGAAAACTGGTAATATCCTTTTAGTTTAGCGAGTGAAAATATGTGTATGTGTCCAGGCCTCTGGTGGCTTATAGAAGCTGTAACTTCCCTCATAAATGATCCTTAATTGATAAATAAAACATAAGAGGTTTAATTGAGCTAAATAAAACACAAAATAAGCCCCAGTCTGCCAATATGTGGGTTGGAAAACATCAGAAATCCATGTTCACTGCATCTGTGCCAATAAGTATGGTGCTTGATTAAGCTTAGATCACCTAATTAGATGTTGCTTGCACCAGGCAGATAGACATGTATTTCATTTTCCCCACATTTTAATAATCTGTTTAATGACTCTATAAGAAGCCAGACTTAATTTTCACCCATCTCAGATGACTTAATTTTGCTATATTAACCGCTAACTATCGCTTGATCATCAGTGCTAAGATGTACACCATGAAAAAGCCAATATGTCATTAGCTTCAGTACATATTGTTTTAAGAAACTGCATAATTCCTGCTTTTCCACTGTGTTTCTATCTGACGGGCTCAACTTTCTGTAGTTTTGTTTTAATTTGCTCCATGAGCAGCCCTTTCCCTGAAGACCAAATGACTACAGAATGATAGTTTTGCTAATAGATTTTGTTAGTTATCTGACCTGACTTCTTCTGCTGGTGTTAAATTAGGATTTAACCGCTTCCATCTGTGCTGAAAATATACAGACAGGTCCACGCTCGAGGGCACACGGTCACACACACAGAACACACCGAACGTGGTAAGAATATATTTAGACATTGCAGTCAGTGTATCAGCTACCTTCGATGCACCTCATTAGCATAGCGAAGCTCTTGCTCATGAGGCACAAAACATTAACTCCAAGTCAACACTAGCATTATCAGTAAATGAGGGTAATTTAGTTTTCATCTATGACGTTCTACTGAAATGTCAACTTCATGCACAAAAGTGACGTAATGCTTTTTCCAGTGAAAACAGACTAATATCCAAATAACTGTAAAAACCACAGTCATTAGTGTGCTCCTGCACATGTCCTATGCATGCATTTAAGCCCTCTTTAGGCATACGGTTCATTTGATCTCTATAAAGAAGCAAAGTGTAGTTTCAGCACAGTCTAAAAACCAACTGTCCAAACTGGAGGATAAATAGCTAAGTTGATTATCCCACTGAGTCGCTGGCTATTTCTCTCGCTCTCACTCTCTCTCCTTCCACATCTCTGTTTCCACAGCTTCCTACACACCATTAGTTCAGAAAGTGTTGAAAGCGAAGTCGTGATCCAGAACTCCTTAACTAAGTAATCATATTTAAGAATTTTTTTGCGCTGTCTAGAAGCGGTAAACGGCTGTCTGGTTGGAAAGACTGAAAAAACACTCGAAGAGGTAGAATGAAATGCTTTTGATAAAAGTGTCTGAATGTGGTGTGCTTCATGCGAATATGTGCCCACATGTGTGTATATGTGTCGTTCGTGTGGGTGTGAGTGTAAGCAGGGAGGGCGTTTCACAGAGAGCGGTTTCCAGGCTCCTTTAACATCACCATCAAAGCCCAACGTCAATGTGTTTCTAATAGCAGCCGCTGAATTAAACACTGGCTCTATGGCCTCAGCAGAGGATAAATCATTTACAGAACAATTAGCTCATTTGTTGCTCTGCTCTGTGCTGCCAATGACTTCCAGACACAGAGAGCCAGCCAGTGTGCATGTGTGTGTGTGTGTGTGTGTGTGTGTGTGTGTGTGAGTATGTGTATCTGTCTGTGTATGGGTTTGCAAGTGTACTATTTAAAATTCATTAAAAAATTCACTCTGAATATGTCACTCACATCCGTCTCCTGCAAAAAACAAATGCCCCTCGCTACCCTCCTGTCTCTCATAGACAAACACACACCTAGCATTCATTTACGGGAAGACACACAAGCAGACTGCGCACTACAATGTTTAATACCATTGTGTTTCCATCCAAGCACAAAAAATCATCACATATAAAAGTTTTACTGCCGCTGAGATAGAAATTAGAACAGTTCATGATATTATGAGCAGAATGCATTGTTGGGTATGGTTGTTATAAATTTGCACATTTTTTTTTAATTTCAAGAAATTCCATATAAATGACCTCCGTCAAGGGTGAATAAAAATTTGGGCTGTGCCTTAAAATGCTTGTAAATGCATCTAAATTTAACCATTTCAAAAGAAGCACGGGTCTATTTACAAGAACCACACCATAAGTACTAGAGCAATTATATTTTCACCAGTTTTTTTTTTTTTTAAATTTCCCCCCAAACATAAGACATCTCTTTTAATTAATCAAATGAGCTTCTTCAAAATTCAAATATTGGAAAATCTTTGGACTTGTCACATCCAGCTTAAAAAGTAAAAGCAGTGTGATTGATGTTATTGGCAGAAGACTGGCTGTGTCTGTTTACTTTTGCCTTTGAATTGAATTAACTCTCTCCCCATTTGGGCCAAAAGAAATAAGCCACAGTCGTGGAAGAACTACAAAAATGGACTGAGTGCTGTGGACTAAAGACAGACAGATTAGCACATTTCAAAAATGTTGGTTTGAATCATGTTTTGCATAAATATGCATTGTAAAATAACTGCAGACAACCATCTCAACGCTGTCAAAATTATTAAAGGTGACTTCTACCAGATATTGACTTAAGACCTGATTATTAAAAAAGCTGCCACTGTGGGGTTCTCCTGTCATATGTTGAGTCCAGGCAGCTGACAGTTGCACTGACAGCAAAGGGAGAGAGGCCTTGCACAGGATATCTGCATCAATCAAGTAGACAGCACAGGGATTTGAGCAGTGCTCAGCTCACCTCAATCGTCTGTCCTCAGCATTGTACATCTCATTTACAGATGTAGCCATCAAGCATGCCCCCCTTTCTTAATGCAAGTATCAAAGGCAGAGGCATGCAAGCTCTGCAGTCCAGGTTCTTTGCCAAATGGCCAGTGCTCCACCCTGTAAGTTTTTTTTTTTTTTTTTAAAGTCAGATTTTGTTATGATTTATATGACTGATCAAGGATTTGCTCAGCCTCTGAGCAGAAGATAGTGAGAATGAATTTTACAGTGTACATACCAGGCTTACACCTTAGGGGAACTTAGTAATAAAGTCTTCCGTGGGTATATACATTTTTTTCTATATTTGATCACAAAAATTAAAGCCGAGCACATTTATTCAAAAGACCTCACTTCAAAGAAAAATGTTTATTTTCTGAGCTTCCAGTTCGCGCTTAAGATATTTTAATTTTTCTGCTGAGCCTCTAAACCTCTCCCCACAATGAACGCTGTTATAATGAATGTGTCTCCACGAATTTAAGGTGGGTTGCGAATTTATCAGATTAACTGAAGGCAGGTTGAGAAAGCTCTTATTTAGCTAATAAACCCTTAAAATCCAACAAAAGGCCTGTCGTCCATCAAGCAGTTGACATTTCGTGACACAGTATAGTGATAATGAGAGGGGTTTTAATTATATTCAGTGTCAGTTTCAGGAAAATCTCTGTGAATGAATGAAATGAATTTTAAAGCTCTTTCAAACATCTGAATAAAGAACCACACATAATGAAATCACATCAGTATTCACATCATTACTCCTCTGATTATGTAGGATGTAAAGCTTAGCACTCTGTATGCAGTAGTCATTACTAATAAGTCTGTTTGTTTTGAAATAGTTATACTGTATTCACACACATAATAAGAGGAAATGACCGTATACTTTTCTCACTTTCGCCCTCACTTACATTGGAAATAAGTGTAACTGACGCAGCTGGTCTAAGCAGACCTGACAGCTGTGATGAACCTCAATGACCATAAAAACATACAAAGAGAGCACTCAGGACACAAAGTCTCATTTTACCTTCACAATCGTTTCCTCTCTGTAATCACCAGCACTGACTCTGCCCTTTAGCCCACTTAGATGCACTGCAGCCACTTTTCCAGGGAAAATGAAAGGCTCTCAGGTTCTGCCAATCAGAGTGTGCCAAATGAACCTGAGCTCCCTCATTTTCTCCTAAAATATCTTTCAAGGTAATAGCATCAATTTCATTTGGAAAGTGTACAATAAACATTCACGCCAGAGATATGAGCTCTTTGCACTGTATGTGTCAATATGGTGGTGGGGAGGAATACTGTAGGCCTATAGTGATGATCTCCTGTATTGCTCTCTGAAACCAACAGTGAATCAATCCCCCTGACAAGTATTGTTTATTTCCAAAGCTGGACGTATCTTATACAGATGACAGAGCTACAATTGCTCACACATTACTTCATAATCATTTAGCTGTCCAAATGATTAATCCACGACTGACACAACAACTGCATCATTTAGAGTTCATTTGATTCATGTTTGCTAAAAGCTACAGTGTTCGATTTTAGGAAATCGTAAAGCTGTTATTTAATTGCTCTAAAACTGGGTTTGTAAATTGTAGTGGTTTTACTATCGAATGCAACAGTCATGGTAAAGAGCTGTCATATTCCTAGCTTTTGCTTTTTCAATGTTACGATCTTGACAAATAGGCAGATTACACAAACCTTATCATTCATATTTAAGTGAATGAAAAGGCTCCTACATCAACTTTAACCAAAACTCAGCAGAGATGGTTTTATTGTGGTTCGTAAAATTTATAAAGATGTTTTGCTCCATGCGCATAAACCACAACTGCCTAAATGTTTCTCCATCTTTTCCTGTCATCTTCTTTCTCCTCATTTGTTATTCATGTGGCATTGGGGAATCAGCCAAGTGTGTTTGGTATAACATACACAGCACACAAGAGAGAATAATGAGACTTTTCACTGAACTAGCGGGAAACATCATAATATGACTGACAGTGTGTAACATAGACTAAGCTAAAATGTCTGTGTTTGAGTGTTTTGACATGGGAGAGTTTCAAAATAGCTTTCTACCCAGCATGCATTTACAGGTCAGTCATGCAACCACAGCAGTGAGTTGACAGCAGAAGATAGTATTACAAAGCTCCTGCTGGCAGCTCTGACCTCCATCAGGCTGATCGATAGGCACAGAGGTGATGGTGGTGGTGTTTGAGGGGAGCTGGGGTGCACAAGAAGAAAAAGCAAAACAGCATCAGATGTTTGTGATGATAAAGGAGGCAGAAAATGAAAATTAAGGAGTGGTGGAGGACAGACAGGAGCAAGAAAAGAAGGAGAGGATGGAGGGAGAAGGACACAGGTTTCAGGCTAGTATCTCCAAGCACAGGGCATTTGAGTTTAGACACCGAGGACGTCTAGTTTTTCACTCGCAGAAGTTCGGAGGGGTGGGGGGACCACTAACACTGCTGAGTCTCAGGTTATCCCCCAGCTAAAGGGTCTCTGGGTTTAGACACTGAGGAGGGTATTGGCTTTCACACACTGCTGGGGTAACGGCGGAGTCTGCCAGATGTCAGCCCTTCACCCATAAATCCTGCTAAATGGGCAGCAGCTATGGGTTAGAGGGGGAAAGTCACCTCTTTATCATCTTCTGTGGTGTTTGTCAAAATCAGAGCTGGGGTCATGTATATTTAATTTCACTCAGCTGATGTCAGTTCTTCATTCCCTGTTATTTCTCATCAGGCCGATGATTTTCCTCTGTGAGAGTGGGCTTGATTATGGTAATTTCCCGTAATGGATCAATCAAATATGAGCAGCAACTCAGAGTACCTTTTCAAGTGTTGGAGAAACGTGGATTTTTGTTGAGACTGTCAAAAATGGCTTTGTCATTGAAGGAAAAGAAATTAAATAGCTTTTCCGAAATGTAATTTTTTTCCATATACCTGCATTTTGTCCTGAGCGTTGAGTTTCACTGGACAAAGTAACTGGCAGTCACCAATCTGTATATCTCAGGTCACCCTTCAGAAGTTATGATTAAAACCTTCTTGTATTCAGGCTGACGTCAAGACATTCTTGAAATTATACACATGGTTTTGGATGGATTTCATGGGTTCCTGGTCATAAATCTCACTCACTGCATAAATACCCTTGTAAACTCTAAATTCATATTTTAAAAAGAGAAAGAAAACAACACCATAGATGGGGTTAGAAACAACGGTCATACACATTTAGTCTGGAAAAAGCTGCATGCCGTTTGACCCAGCTCTCTTGTGACAGAAAAACAATCATTACCGTGGACCTTAACATTCAGCGATTTTCTGAAACCACCTTGAACTTTCAAGCCACCTGCTTGACTAAAACCAACCCCCAACAGTACAATAACGCTCAGCCCTTTACCCCAAAATGGAGGACTTTCAAAGAGGTTTTGGTTTTAAAGTCCCACAGGGCCAATCAGGTTTAGGGGCACATTTACTGATCTCAGGTCAGCTTTAAACACCAAATTATCTTAAACCACCACACAGTGTCTATGATCAGATTGGTCTTCAGCTAAATCTATAAAAATGTTCTATTTTTGAATTTTGGAAAATGTCATAAATATAAGCAAATGAAAATTTAGTTTAAGAAAAATGGGTTAACTGCACTGTTTTACATGAAGGGCTCACTATATACAGTATTGAGTTGATGGTTTCACTGATTTCTCTCTGCTACTTCTTTTGACTGAAAGTTTATTTGCTCACCATTTTCCTCTGGTTGCTGAGGCAGAAAGTACAGATGTGCTTGGGCTGTGCCGACTGGTCAGATCCTCGGTTTGGGGAGGAGCTGACGTGGAAAAACGGTGGTGAGGGAGCATGGCAGGGCTGTCCATCATGAAGCCCTTCACCCAGAAGCAGCACGTTACCCAGATGGCTTATATAGCTGCTGGCCAAACGCAGTGTCTCGATCTTTGACAGCTTCCTGTAATCATCAAAACATTTGTGGTATAAAGAATTTTAACAATTTGCTCCACTGTTGTTTCTTTTTTCATAAAATATATTTCAAAACAGTCAAGTGCAACATATAGAGCATTTAGACTATGATGCTATTAAAGTGTGAAGTGCGTTTTACATTAGGCCTGTCCAATACAATAGTTTGAGTGTAATTAATGTTGTTACACCATGCTATATTTTTTTTAATTCGCTTTGGTCTCCCTTGTCTTATTTGCTCATCATGTCATGAAACAGTATGACTAACGCGGCTCTATACCTGTCTGCAGGCTCAGTAGGGATGAGTGTGCGCAGTGCTGTGAATGCTGTGTTGACAGAATTGGTGCGATCTCTCTCCCGTGCATTGGCTGCAGTCCTCTGGCGGACTTCAGGTTGAGCAGTGCCCGGGGGGCCCAGCCTCCCCGCCATGCCCCCTCCGCCTCCTCCTCCCCCGCATAGCTTCCTCTTCCTGTTCACCTTAATGTGAAAGGCAGATGGGGACGAGGAGGACAAGCGGAAGGCAGCGGAGTTGGAGGAATTGCTGGTGCGCTCCTCTGAGCCCGAACCCTCGCTGCCATTCTCTTCATCATCTTCAGAGAGAAGGGCGATGTCGCCGTACAAGAAGCGGCCCGCGGGAGGCGCCGTGCGCAGCATGGCAAATGTCATCTTCAGCGCAACAGCCTGACAGCTACTAGTCAATCCTGTGGAGACTTGTTGCCTGTTGTTAAAAAGCTGTTGGCTTAACAAAGTTGGCTGACGCTGCCAACTGAAAGTGTCCACTGGTGTTATTTGCCCCAAATTTCTTTTCTTTGCAAAGTTCGTTAAGCCAGGCAAATCAGATGTTTCCCTTCTAATTTAGGCTTAGTTTATAATGTCCCTTTAATGACACTGATGATTCTGGAGGTTGATCCCAAAGCAGAGGTCAAAACAACTTGACCTCAGAGTGGTTCTGTCATGGACAGCTGCAGGTTCCAGGTCCTTCTTGTTGTTTGTTCTTGAGCTATGCAAAAACTCTTCACATCCCAAAGATCTGTTTCTCCTACAGCTATTCCTTTAGAATAAAACAAAGCTCATACTTGCATGTTGACGCAAAAACTGGTCTCTTTTTTCATTGCTTGCCCTTTGTAACTATATTTGTCTGTTTCAATCCCAAAAGCGAAACTAGCAAAAAAAAATGGCTCTGCACCCGAAGCCTTACTCTCTCATTCTCTCTCTCACTGGTCTCTCTCTCTCTGTCGTCTTTCTTTCTCTGTGTGTCTCTGCTCCACGTGTGCGTGCAGTCTGAGTGTTTCCGTCTGTCTATGGTCTTATAGCCAGTGGGAGGGCAAAAGGACTGCACTGCTCCTCCCTCTGAGAGCTGAGGGTCCCTTGGCTGCTGTCTAGAAGCAGGCCAGAGAGACCGGAGGCAAGAGGCAAACCATCCGCAGGAGTTTGTTTTGGCTGCATGCTGATGTGTTCCAGGGGAAATCCACCCTAAAACAGATCTTGCATCACCCAGGGGGCCCTCTAAATCTCAAAAAATATGGTTGACATATTAGATAAAATGCTGTCATGTGGCATTAGTAATAAAGCCATTCTCTGGGACAGTGCAATCAGATGTCAAATTAATTTATTTCAGTATTTTCCATGAAGCTGTGACCAGAATCTAACTTACTAAACTGTGTCACAGGCCTGTACAGTGAATGCCAAAAAATTAAAATGAATAATTTGACAAAATTTCTTCTGATATGGATCAGTCTCTTTCATTTTTTTCTGCTTTTCTACTCTGAGTGATTTCTTCCCACTATTTTTTGTCAGTCCTCTGACAGAACATGCTACCAGCAAGAGGTACAACTGGGGCTTACATTTGCAAAATTCATGTTTCGTTCAACCACTTCCTCCACTGCAATAAGCTGTGAAGCTTGAGTGGCGAAGTAAGAGTTTTCCTTTCTCGCTGCGTGTCCTTTCTTTCCCTCCATCTACCTCTCTGATTTCGTCCCTGGACAGCAGGCTGGGAGGCACTGCAGCCCGAGAGCTGGAAGCTGACAGGTCAGGCTGAGCTCATGGATGAGGCCAAAAACTGGGTTTATCCAGCCATGTCTGGAGCCTTTTATCAGAATGAGCTGCGACACTCAACACGTCTGTAAGTTATTTACCCTCATGGGATTCAGACAATTAGGGTAGATGGTTTTGGTAAAGGAAAGGTTCATTTGTTTGTAGTAGGAGAGCTGATACTTTACACTCCCTTTAACTATCAATCTTCTTCCCAAAAAGAAGACAAATGGTTCAAACTGCGAAAAGACAGCAAAGGGAATGGAGACAAAAGAGAGAAGACAAGAGTGGGAGTACACTAGTGAGAGAAAGAAAAGAATAAGAAAAAAAAACCTATGTACTGTATATGTTTATGCCAAGACATTGGTGTCAAACTTTACACTGCTTTTCCTACTTAAAGTCTGTGGGATTTTATTAGCTATGATTGTGCAACTTAACTCTTATTACCAAAAGACTGAGTCACCTTTAAATTTTCTTCCTACTTTAAATGTAAAGTGGTTAAAGGTTGACAACCTATGTAAAACTCAACTATGAAGTCTATAATCCTCAGTAGTACCTCACTGAAAATTTTAAACCCAACTGCCATCACTGGTATGCCTCTTTTGTATAGATTGGCAACGGTAAGCTGCTGCTGAAAACTAATAGCACAATGAAAAATCTGTCAGAGTTACACAATGTTACAGTCAGCATTCATCACTCTCAATTTCTCTGTCTTTTTCCCTCTTCTTCCCATATTTCTCTCTCCCTCCCTCGCCTCTGTATCTATCCCTACCCTTCAATCTTAGTCATAGTGTTTATGCTGTGGTATTGAGTGAATGAACCAAAGCCAATGCTGGTTGCAGTGGTTGATTACAGTACATACAGGAAGCAAAAATGTGTAGCATAGGGGATAACAAAATTTGCTGCTCTTCCTACACACGTATTGTGCTTCAGTCATAAAGAAAAAAACCAGAAAGGCTTTAAGTTTTGGCACTAATCAGCCCCTCCTAAAGGTGCAATCAAACACTGCATTTCTGGTCATTTAGTTCACATTAAGCCTCAATACCACATATGCAAAAGTGATTACGAATCAATGCTACATGAAATTCATAATGATTTGTTGTGGAGTGACCTCTGGAGCACAGTTTTTACAAAATGGATAAGAAACAGTTTCACACTGACCTTGGAAGTGAGAGGTCCTTGGTTTGAGCCCAGGTGGGGACAAAACCCCTTTTTACCATGGGTGGGTTGCATCAAGAAGAACATCTGGCATTAAAATTGTACCAAAATGCAGATGTGAACTCATTCATTGTGGTGACCCCTTGGGGCCAAAGGTTCTTTTCTATAAGAAACAGTTATGATGTGTACCGGACTCCTTGCAAATTCCATCCATTTTCTTATCCAATTCAGGATTGCAGGGGGCGCTGAAACCTATCCCAGCTAGCATAGGGTGAAAGGCAGGATACAGTCTGGACGGGTCATGAGATCATCGCCACACCAACACAGAGAAACTGACAACCATTAATACAGTCTACAGTCAATTGACCTAACCCCTTTACATGTCTTTGGACTGTGGGAGGAAGCCAGAGTACCTGGAGAGAACCCACACAAGCATGGGGAAAACATGCAAACTCCACACAGAATGACCTAAGCTGGAAGTCTGCAAGATTCAAACCCTGAACTTCTTGCTGTGAAGTGACAGTGCTAACCACCGCGCCACCGTGTTTCACATTCGTGGGACTGGGGCTTTACACTACTTTGCAGAATTCACACTGCCATTCTGAATAAATCTACTTAAGAAAACTCAGAAACAAATACAAATCTTAAGTGGCAGAATTTAAATAGACTGACTGTCATGGAAACAAACATGAAAAAAAAATCTCTTTACAGTTTGTGTGAAAAAAAATATTTCTGTTTATCTTCAAATTTTAGTCATTACATCCGGTCACTGGGCTTGGCCTCACCCCACTTAATGCTTTAAAAAAAAAAAGTCTTTAATATTATTGTTATTGTTATGTAAGCGTTCCTAATCGTAAGAAAAACTAAATGACAGTGGACCAAAAATAACAAAGCCATTCAGTGAAAACAAAGTTTGTCTTTCAAGAGCCAACATTGCATCCAACAGCTCATTGCTCTTGCAAGGAGGAAAATTGGGACAATATGTGGTAAACAGTTGGGTTTGGGGCTGAATACACTTTGGATCTGCTTCTAAATATTATTTCTTTGGCATATATGCCTTTAATTGATGGCATTGGTAGAGACAGACAAAAAATGTGGTGGTGGGAGTAAAGGACATGCAACAATAGGGTAGGAGTTGTGGTAATGAGGCATGTTAGTATTGTCAACCCTTGATGAATTCTCTAATGATTTACAGCCCTGGAGAGAGGAAGAGATGAAGACTTAATCTTTGAAATTATTTATTCTGTGCTGAGTTCTAGCTAGCTACGTATTTTTGACTGTCCACTAAAATGTGGAGGTGCATTTCCAAACCAGCTGCACTCGCTGTGGTCCAGCATTACATGCATTAGCATGATCTTCCTCTAATTTGCATATCCCAGGAGAGTGTGTGGCTGGTCTAACACAGTATCCATTACTCTGAATCACAACCAGAACCCATTTGACTGGATATAATGTAGACTATTTATAATTGCATGTGTTTGTAATTTCCAAGTGAATGTTGCACAAAAAAGCAGAGTTACATTACAGTAATAATAATAATGTCAGCACTGACAGAAATTCCACAGCACACATACAAAGTGATGTTAAATGTATCTTTGTTTAAGAGTGCATATTGTCAATTACAGGTTATTTTTAGAAATTCTTAGAAACGTTGTACTTAAAATACATTAAATACGGACTTGATATACAATATAACCTCTATAGTTTATCCACACCGTAAGAAACCTGCATAGACCATCTGTAATTATTCTAGCAACATACAAGAACGTGTTTGTGTTGATCACTGAGAGGCTGCTTGCTGATACATTTGTGTTGCTGTGGTATAAATAAAGTCGTTCACATGCACCTTTTGCCTATTACTAGTAAATCTTAAACTTAGTGACACTTGAGACACTGTAGCATCTGATGGAAAACTAGTTTCAGCGGAGCCATATATTTCATGTCTATATTGTAGAACACATAAACTTGGCGTTAAGTACTAAGGCCACGCTCAAACATTGTTAAAAGTAAGTATATGTTCAGCCTGAGACCTTTTTTCACTGGAGGCTTCTGCTCAATGCAGCTGAAAACAAAGTGTCTGAGAGTGATCCCAAAAAATAAAAGTTGTTGGTCATAAAACAAACAAACCAAAATAAAACATACTCAAAGGAACAAATCTGTACTCAGAGACATGTCCGAATGAATTAAACGAGACAGTGAAAATGTTTTCTTTTCTTTTCTTTGTTTTTTAATAAGATTTGTCTATAGCAGAACAGATAGCTTTGTGTGGTAGCTTAAGAAGTGTTAAGAATCTATTTTCCAGAGCATACACCTCCGGGACTGGACTGGTGCGTAGAAAACATATCAAAGGTTAAAAGTGAGATATTTTACTGTCTTGTGAAAAACACATCTTGAAATTGAAAGGGCATCAAAAGGCCAGCAACAGCTGTTGCCACTAATTAAGTTAATTGGCAACATGCCAGTAATGTGACTGGGTATGAAAAGAGCACCTTAGTGAAGCTGAGTCTTTCAGAAGTAAAGGTAGGCAGAGGTTCAGCAAACTGTGTCAAAAAATTGTGAAGCAAATTTAGAATAGTGTTCCTCAATGTAAAATTGCAAAGATTTTGACCATTCCGTCAGCTACAGTAAATAATTTCATCACAAGAGTCCAAGACTCTAGAGATATGTGTGCAAGGGACATGGTAGAAAACCATTATTAGATACTGGTGATCTTCAGGCCCTCAGGCAGCACTGCATTGTAAACAAACATAATTCTGTCATGGAAATCGCTGCGTGGACTCAGGAACACTTCCAGAAATCATTGCCAGTGAACACAGTTGGTTGTGTAATCCAAAAAAGCAGGTTGAAGCTCTAACATGCAAAGAAGGAGCCATATGTGAACATGATCTAGAAACACTGCCGTCCTCTCAGGCAGAGGCCAAGGCACAGTTAAAATGGACTGAGGTAAAGTGGAAAACTGTTTTGTGGTCAGACAAATTGAAATTTTAAATTCTTTTTGGAAATCACAGACACCGCGTTCACCGGACTAAAGAGGAGAGGGACTATCCGGCTTGTTATCAGCACTCTGTTCAAAAGCCTGCATCTCTGATAGTATGGGGGTGCATTAGTATCTATGGTACTGGCAAATTACACATCTGGAAAGGCACCATCAGTGCTGAAAGGTATACACAAGTTTTAGAGCAACATATGCTCCCCTTCAGACAGCATCTTTTTCAAGGAAGACCTTACATATTTCAACAAGACAATGCTAAACTGCATACTGCAGCTATTATGACTGCATGACTTTGTAATAGAAGAGTCTGGGTGCTGGACTGGCCTGCCTGCAGTCCAGAACTTTAACCTTTAATAACTTTAATGAAAACATTTGGCGCATCATGAAACACAAATGACGAAAAAGAAGACCCAGAACATATGAGCAATCCTATATCAGGCAATCATATATCAGACAAAAATTAAACGAGATTTTTCTCCCAAAAGGTCCAGCAGCTGATCTCCTCAGTTCCTAGATGTTTACAGACTATTGTTAAAAGAAGAATGAATGCTGCACAGTGATAAACATGGCCTTTTCCCTAACTTCTTTGTAGATGTGTTGCTGTCATCAAATTCAAGGAACTAGTATTTTTCATGAAATAGTAAACATCTCACTTTCAGCATCTGAAATGTTTTCCATGTTCTTTTTGTGAATAAAATATTAGTTTATGAGAACTGAAAATCATTGTATTGTGCTTTTATTTATTTTACACAACGTCCCAACCTTTTTGGAATTAGGGTTGTAATCGAGAATATAAAGAAATGCTGCTACAGTATAAGGGGAACTACAATGGATTTATGAGCAAGCCCCTTCACATGTGACTTGCAGCTCTTTTTCTTCTAACGTTGGTATTTGGGGAGTTGTTCCTTTTAATGACAGTTCTATATTAAAAATAATCACGTATTTTTAAATTGAGTGGTGTTCTCCTTTAAAGACACAGCAGCAGTAGTGGTGGCAGCAGCACAGTAGTAGAGCACCATCTGATAGTCATTATCCCTCCCCTATCCTTTCTCCTCCTTTTCTCCTCTCGCTTGATACTCTTCTCTCAGTTCAGACGTATTATTCATTAGTCTGATGAAAAACACCCACCATCTTAGCAGGGCCCAACCTCACGCACACACACACACCTACACACACACACACACACACACACACACACACAGAGTCAGAATAACTGAACTGAACAACTCTGGCACGGGTCAGAGACCTGTCAAAACTCGGAAGCAGGTCTGGACTCGATACGGTACCAGAGAGCAGGCGTCTAGTAGGGGAAAGACACTCCAAGGAACTGAGCTATTTATCGTAGTCCTTGGATAATCGTTTCTAGCCAACACAGAAACTGATAGAAAGAGGGGAAAGGGGAAGACTTTCTGGACTTGTTATGGTGCCACTGAACAGACGTCTGGAGTAGGCCATTACCAAAAGTAATTGTCTGCTCTCCACAGCAGGGAGCCCACAAATAAGGACAGCAGGAAGAAAAAGAGGAAAAGAAAGAAAAGAGGGTGGGATGCTGGAAAGCAGTATAAGGAAGAAAAATAGGATGGAATGGAGGGAAATGAAGGGTGTCGAAGAAGACGAAGAGGAGAGAGTCGGTGGCGGCCTGCCAGTGCTCCAGACTGCACAGTGTATTGTACGGGGAAAATGGTCGGAAGTCCTCGCCCCCCCAACTTGCAACCCCCACCACCACTAGCCCCAGTTTCAGCCTCATTCAGCCTCAGCGCCAGCCACACTCTACTGTGTTTCCCAAGAGAGCCAGACTCTACAGCTGGCCTTATTAAACTGAGAGAGGCAGAGAGACAGAAAAAAGACTGGGAAGGAAAGAGAGGTCACACAACTGGAAGACATCAGTTGAAACTGTGCTCGCTCTCTTAGTTTTTTCCGTTCATATCCCATTTTATGATAGACTTTCTCACAAACACGCTTGCGGTGCACTGGGTTCAAGCTCATAGTAAAAAGCTATTGTTTGATTTGACATCCCTCAGAACGCTGTAAAACAATGAAAGAAATGCTGGGAAATTAAAGTCTGTGTGACTTTTATCTCGTTTGTCTGAGTGCGTCTGAAGGCTGTCGTCATACATCTGAGTCCTGCTGTATGAGCATGTCTCTTTTAGTTTGTGAACACAGAAGGCCAATAAAAGGAACTTTGAGAGATGGAAATCTGTTTCTAATCCATTATCTTGTGGTCATTTTGAATTTGCTTCATTTCTTCTGCATTCTGTCTGAGTTCCTGTTCTACCTTGAGGGTTTTTTCATCAGATGCCCTTTACTTTATAATAACACAATTACACTAATTCACACCTGCACTGCTTCTGGCCACTAAGCTGCTTCACTGGGAAAACTGAGGGTAAAGTAAAGTACAGATTGAGAGCCTGGAAAAGAGTTATACACTACTTTTCTGTCTGGGATATTTAAATCTGCTGCACACCAATGAATAACACACCCTTTATATGTCTGTTTGTCTAGGAATTTCTTGATATGGGACAAGTATACACTGTCACTCCTTTACTAATAATAAATGATTATATAGAGGTGCAAATGAAAAGCACTGTGAACTAATTCCTCAGGGTCAGACTATCGAGAACGTTATATATGCAACATACTGATGTAGAGAACATTCAGCTGAAGCAGCCATTACCGTGACATGTGCCGTCATGCCAAAGTTGGCTAGCCGCACCAACACAATCTTTTATACCACCCAACCTATTCTCCAGATTTGGCTCCCTGCGACTCCTTCCTTTCCTCCAAAGTGAAGTTCAAGTTGAATGGTTGCAGATGAGGAGAGCCAGCATGGAAGTGGTCAAATAGGACTTCCATGGACCCATCACAAAACATCAGCGCCACTGAAAGTGGTGTGGCACTGCCCAAGGGGACAATGCATATAACGTGAACAATCAGAGCTGACTAATCAAAGTTTTTGCAGCCCAGACACATAGTTACATTTTTCACGAGGTGCAGCTCACCTGTGGTGTAGCCTGGTGCATTAGCTATTATTGACGTGTAACCTGGCCAGGAAGTGATCCAGCACACTGCCCCCTTGTCAACTTGTGACTTGGATCCAAAGA
Organism: Etroplus canarensis; assembly: GCA_015106775.1. Classification (NCBI taxonomy): domain Eukaryota; kingdom Metazoa; phylum Chordata; class Actinopteri; order Cichliformes; family Cichlidae; genus Etroplus; species Etroplus canarensis. Next base: position 26,721 of record VUQH01001990.1, read on the forward strand.
ATCTTGTGTTTCTCCAGACCAAGAATTGCTCTTACACACTACAAAAGTTACCCTAACATAGATCCACAAAAATAAAAAAAAAATCTGCCACAACAAGCTACAGTCAATGTAAATCAAAAATACATAATTGTAAGGCACATGAGAAATGCAAAACAGCCACCTGGTGTGGTATGCAGTTCACTCTTTTATTTGGCAGTGCCCGTCTCTGACATAGTTAAAATCAAGTCCACCCTCCCCAGCTAAATGGAGCAAAACACAGGAAATTTAAAAAAAAGTGATTAAAGCAAACCTTTAGTAAAACGTGGCAGTAGTGTGAACAGGAAAAAACTGAATCAAAACACACAAGAGGGTAAAATGAACTTATAAATACAACTAAACTGACAAAAATCCACTAACTTCAGCGTCTACCATGCTTACCCTCTGCTTTTTTGAACAAATCATTGAAGTTAGTTATACAAAAAGTTATTAAGTAGGACATTTGCTGTGGGCAGAAATTATCTCCTGTACCGTTCTTTGTTGCAATGGAGCTGAAGAAGCTTCTGACTGAACACACTCTGTTGTTTAGTCAGTACGTTGTGTGGAGGGTGTGCATCATTGTCCATCTTTAAGTCACTGGCTCTGATACCACAGATAGCTGCAAAGCAAATTGCACTCTCCACCACAGACTTTTGGAAGATATGTGGCAAGCATATGTTAATACTAGAAATATTCTGCTCTGTCCCTAATTGTAAACAGTTGCAGTGTTGCATCTCCAGTCCAGTCTGTTGCCCAGGTAAAAACCCTGGTATCTGTAGTCTTCCACCACCACAACCTCTTCTCCCAGGATGGAAATATTATTTAGTAAAGAGTATTTTACATGTAAAGCCTTAATATTTTAAGTTTATTCTTTGTAAGGTAATTATGTGTATCTTACAGTAAGTTACACTAAATTATCCCGTTGATTGTGTACAAACTTTACACTCAGCAGTTTGTTCCAGTTTAAGTCCAAGACCTGCCTAAACTCATAGATATGAAAGCAAAAAGCTAAGACACCACTCAGTTTTCAACAGTTCCTAAGCAGGCCTCTTCTTCTGATTATATTTCTTGTTGAGTGAATGCTGGATGCAGAAAATGAATATAGTCTCTTAAAAAAAGGTAAGGAGTTGACTGAAAGCCTCTTTGGAAGCACTGCTGCTTACCTGTAAGATATTTGTTTTTATGCTGCATAAACATCTTTAAAATCTCTCTATAGGCATTAATGTGAGTGATATCCTCTAGAGAAACTGTTGAAGACTTTGTTTCAACTAAATCAATTGAATACAGACAGCTGCAGCTGCTCTGCAGCCCGCTCATGAAGGGGAGTAAATCTAACATTAAAAAATTGAAGCTGTGATTACGCAGCTCAAAAAAAAAACGACTTTACCAATCACAGTGGATCCAGCTTCCTTTTTTTACTTGCTCTGAGTTATTGACGACATAAAAGCAGCTCCCTAGACTCCGCCGTTAAAAGGTCTGGCCAGTAGCAGCTCTAGCTCTCTGTTAAGAGAGGAGTAGTAGAGCAGTAGTAAAGGACCAAAAGAGAAATCAGCTGTGATGTCATCGCCACTAATGAGGTGGCAGGAACAGTTTGACCACCTGACTCACTCACCACCTCAGCTCCCTCTCTGTATTTTTAGCTTTTTCTAAATGTCTCTCAATCGCTTTCTCACTCACTTTTTCTTCCCCTCCCATGTGCCACCATTTCTGTCTACCCCTCTTTTTTCCTCAGCTTTGTGCTTTCCCTCACTGGTTATATGAGCTTAGCCAGCTCTGCTGGTTCACTTCAATCATTTCCAGTGCCACACTTGAATGCAACATTTGGACAGCTTCATTGGTACCGACTAAAAACTCTCTAAACCTTTAATCAAGTCTCTTTAAGTAACAAATAACTTGTGCTAACAGGAGTCTTCATGATAAATGGACAATAACTAAAAGGTAACAATAAATAAAACATTACGCATTGGTTTTCCAAGCTCTTAGAGCTCTGGTTGGCTACAGTACATTCCATGGTGTAATGACTGGCTGCCTCAAATGCCAGGGAGCTCACATCACGAAAAGAGAGAAAGGGGGAACAAAAAAAAGGGGAGCTTAAAGTGCAACACAGAAAGGAAAGGGGTATGGGCTGGCTTAGAGCCCACTGGCAGAAACTTGCTACTGAGTGTGAAAACTAAGAGTTGTTTCTACAGTGGGCATTGAGAGGTACCAAGGGAGAAACAGAGACATAAAACCCAAAAAGACTGATTTAGCATGTTTTTAAATGGGGAACAAGGTCTGCTTACTTGAGGCTGTATACTTGTGTGGCTTTAATGATAATAATGATTTTGGGGGTCATTTAAAAATAAAAATAACTGACAACAAAGAACTGAATTAAACAGAAAGACCAGAGGCACTGCTTGCTATCAGACAAGGCTGGTAACCACCTTGGGGCTCCATGCCAGCAGAGGCCCAGAGGGCTGACAAACTTTAAACTACAGCAGCGTTTGCAACAACAGTAGGAGAGACCTGGCTCTCCTATAGGGGCCCCACCTGACTCCATTCACTCCTGTTGCAACTCCTGTGCATGATTCTGTTTAAACATCATGACAACAACAAAAGCAACTCAAAGCAAATGAAGATGAGTTATTCTTCTGGGAGTAATAAAAGGGAGAAGAAAAAAGCAAGAAAGTGGTGAGTAGTGCAATTAATAATGATTAATTATAATGGTAAATGAATAAATGCTGCTGCTCTAGCCTTAGTTGTGGGAGTGAGACATTTGAATAATGTAACTTCCAAAAGCTTCAAATTATTTATTTCGTTTACTTTGGAATTTAACATTAGTTAGCTGGAAGAGCAGCCTATTTTATCCAGATCTGCTGGCCACAACATGAATAGACTGAGTAGAAGCTAGTAGTTACACTATTAACACTGTTATACTGTCAGATTGTTTGTAAAATAATGGTGACGAATGCTGGTTGGAGGGGACTACTCGAACATGTGAAGTTTCCCTAGAGCCCCAACAATTTAAAATCTCCAGGAAAACAAACTAATGACCATAAAGGTGTAAACTGAAGCTTTAGCTTATGAGACCTGCCCTTTTTTACAGAGCATATTCATAATGAAAACACATTGATGACTGGATTTCACTAAAACAAAGCTCAAGGAAAATAATGCATTAAGAGTCGGCATAGAATAAATGAGTGCACGATATTTATATATAAATAATGCATTTGCCAAAATGACATCTCAACCGCAGAAGTTTTGAAGCGGAGCTTACTAAGGGAATCTTGTCTTTTTCGATGAGAGGACTGTAGATGGTGATGCGTCAATTGCAGCAGCTGAAACAATAAAACGTATCATTAGGCAAGAAGCTTATAAAAGGTTGACTAATTCAAAACAACCAAAAAACAAAAACAAGACAATCAAATGTGGGGTAAAATTAGTTAAACTGCTCTCATCTAAGTCAGTAAGTGACTTGATAGCTCACATAAAATAAGTCTTGGATGACTTCTGTGTCAGAGTGGTGTTGAAAAATATTCCATGCATATCAAATCAAGCCTGGACTGTTCTATTTAGCAATTATCAGGCTCTTCTAAAAGCTTCCCGAAAAGTCCTTGGGAGTTCTAAAATGCTGCAGACAGAGTACTAACATAGACTAGAAAGAAAGCTCATATTTATTCCATATTATTTCAAAGTCTTGAATGACCAGGCCCGGTCATATCTTAAACTCCTCAAACTATCATATTATCTCAAGCACTTTGTTCTCAGAGTGCAGGCTTAAGTGTGGTTCCTAGAGTTTCTAAAAGTAGAATGGGAGGCAGAGTCTTCAGCTACCAGGCCCCTCTCCTGTGGAAATAGCTTGCAGTTTGGTTTTAGGAGACAGACACCCTCTCTGCTTCTAAAATTAGGCTTCAAACTTTCTTTCTAATAAAGCTTATATATTCTAAAAGCTCCATAAAAAGCCTTCAGTTCATCTAAAATGCTGCAGTGAGAGCACTGACAGGGACTAGACAGAGAGATCATATTTCCCCTTCATTGGCTTCTCTTCATTGCCTCCCTGTTATATCCAGAATTGAATTTAAAATCCTCCTTTTCACTCTGAGAGGCTTAAACCATCAGGCCCCATCCTATCTTAAAGACCTCACTGTACAACCCGAATTCCAGAAAAGTTGGCACATTTTTAAAATTTGAACAAAATTAAAACTAAAAGACTTTCAAATCACATGAGCCCATATTTTATTCACAACAGAACATAGATAACATAACAAATGTTCAAACTGGAAAATTGTACAC
>VUQH01001994.1:4026-14857 GCA_015106775.1 Etroplus canarensis
CCCAAGCAGAATGCAAATGAGGTGAAATTTAAAAACTATGAGCACCAACATAAATTTTGATGTTTGAAGTCTTTCAGCAAGAGAGTGGATGCTGTGCAGAGATCTCCCACTCAAGAGCACTGCTGAGCTCAGTCTCTTATATCCAGTGATAAAGACACTCAATCCCATATGTGTTTGATCGGGTGGAGGCCAATGCTCACTGCAGACCAGTCAAGTTCTTCATGAGGACAAATGTTTACATCTGATATCATTTTGAATAAACTTTTCTTTTAAATATTCAAATAGGAGGTAAAATGTACTCTTTTTGCAACTCAGATCAATGCAAACTATGTCAAGGAGTGGCAATGTGTAAAACAATGCACTAATGGAACACATGACAAAAGAGATTGTGTGTGGGGGGGGAATCCTTAATAACACTTAAAATGTGATCTGTGATTTTCTTTTGATCTGCTGAAGGGTATCTGATTTTTCTGGGCTTCACTTCTCTGCTTAGTTGGCCTTTTGGTCCTGAGACTTTTCCTCATTTCAGAGGCTGACTCCAGTCCACTCCACTCACTAAAATATGCACAGTTCAATCAAAAGAGAAATAGAGCAGACGTAGGTTCAAAGGTAGGACTCCTCTAGACATCAAATAAAGCCACTGCAAAGGGAAATGTGATACAGGAGCAGAGTGGGGAGGGAGCTAGGAGAATCCCAGGCCAAGGAGGAAACAGTCGAGTCAACACTCTGTAGGCATTCACTGTACCGCAGTGTCGTCCCGCCGCCCTATCCGACACACAGAGCTGCAGTACTGCAAAGTGTGAAGGTAGAGGGAGAGGAGGGGAGGAGGTGCCGCACTGTCGTTACGAGTCCAAGTGGAGAAGGCAGGAGGAGAGACGCATTATTGCAGTCAGCTCCAGTGCCACTTTACACGGACGAAACTAAGAGAGAGAGAGAGAGAGGTGGGGGTCAGTCAGAGACAACAGATTTCCCATGCCTGCACTTTTTTCCCATTAATTTTTTTTAAACCACACGCATTTTGCCAGTAGCTTTCAGAAGAGGCAACTCAACAGCCAGCCAATCAGCGCTGCGTCTCCGGCATCCAGCAGCGGGAGCATCACTTGGCATCACTCGGAGGAGCCGGATGCAGCCCTGCGGGAGTCTCAGCATCCCTGGATTTCTCTTGAATGGATTATAATTTAGAAGTACTTTTCTCTTGAGCTGGCGTCACTCCCTTTCACTTCCTGCTCCCTAATCCAGTCACACAGTGAATTATCGCCTACGCGTCTCAGTATTGCGGTACTTCGGTGACGACTTGCAGTATAAACGCACCGCTAGAAGATCGGCTCCACTGCGCCAAGAGCCTCCGCCTGTGCTTACTGTTAGTGCGGCACTTGAATCTGTTCACTCATTAAAAGCCTCACACCCCTCCTCCGCCGCCCGTGAGTCACTTCAAGCAGCTGCATAGAAGATGTGAGTATTAATGCGGCTTTTCCACTGCGCGCTCTTTTATTGTCAGCCAGGTGAAATATCTAACACATGGTGGCAGATAAACCCATATATAGACCTGTTCATTTCTTTGTAAATATGTTTTTGTTTTTCCACTGGTGGTCTGAAGTGAGACGATTTACTTTAAGCTTGAAAGATTTTGCTGACGCAAGCAAAAATTTTCCGTCACAGCTTCTAAATTATGCATTCAGAGGTTGACTTCTGTCTCTCCAAAGCCTGAGGTTGGACTGAACTGAATTGTTTTCCATGCTTTTATAACAGATTTCAAAGAAAAATATTTTTCAGCAGCATGTTATGTTAAAGATTCTTTTTTATTTTGGTGGGGTGGGGGACTCTGGAAAAATAGCCTGTTTAATGTTGTGAAACATTAATATATAATGAAGATGATCAGTTGGTTCAGTTTTTATTTCATTTTGTCATTTCATTTGTTACTTTATAGTTCATTGAACTGTCCAGCCGCAGCCTCTGCAGAGGTTGTTTGCTCAGTTTAAAATCTCCTAAATACCCAGTCCACCCCCACCCTCCTTTGCTGGATTAACCCTTTCTTCAGTTCTGCTTCATCTTTTCTTCATAGTTCTGCCCATCTCTCTGTAATCCATCACAAACAACTCCTTCCTCACCAAAATATTCTATTCCATTATTCACCCAGCAGCTTACTGGACAGGAATTCTTATTGCTTTCCATCTGTGGCCTATATTTTTATTTTCAATCGTGGCACCCCATTGCTCACTAACACTTGTTCACTGGCTCTCTTTGTAGTCTCTTCTTTTTTGAGGTTGTATTTTGTACTCCTCAGCCTACTTATTTGCCACATTTTGCTATGTGGTGGTTTAATTCTTGCCCTGTCATAACGTTTACCTCTTGACCCTTACAAGCCTTTGCACAAAGTGTTTGTTCTTCTTAGCATATTTCAAATTACTTTTCTGAACCTTTAAAACATTTATCAGGTGTCACATGAGAAACATTCTTACTTTCTCCAACTGGCCTCCTTCTTCAGGTCTGCCCCAGATGCTGCGCCACCCGCTGGAGCTCCTGGAGCTCCAGGTGCCCCCGGTGCAGATGGAACCCCAGCTGGACCACCTGCTGCCCCTCCCAATACCACCAGCAACCGCAGGCTACAACAGACGCAGGCCCAAGTTGAAGAGGTGTGCTGGACTAAGATGTTGGGCCACCATTTAAAATCCAGACTTAGGGTCTATGTGCACCATTTGTTCTGGACCAGTAATATTGTATTTAAAATACTCTGTTTTTCTTACAGTCTTTTGTAGAAAAGTATTAATGTAAAATATGCATGAGCAGCAGTCTGCAAAAGAGTTGCCACTTGTTATTCTAATTTCCTCTGAGAAACTGACCTACCCATGTATTAGTCTTGTGTAATAATTCTTTCCACCTTCATCATCATCCCCCCCCACTTTCAAATGCTTTCCTTGCCACCCTGTCCTAGGTGGTGGATATCATGCGGGTGAATGTGGACAAGGTTTTGGAAAGGGATCAGAAGCTGTCAGAGCTGGATGACAGAGCGGACGCTCTCCAAGCCGGAGCCTCCCAATTTGAAAGCTGCGCAGCCAAGCTAAAAAACAAGTATTGGTGGAAGAACTGCAAGGTGGGCACATTAGTATGGCTCCATTACACAGACTGCTAACATTGAAAGAAACTAATAGTGTAGTCGGACTCTTAAATTAACAATATGCTTGTTAATATGTGGTGTTGTGAAAAGAAATTATAAATAGAGGACTTGATGGCATGGCAATGAGCTGCTGTGGAACACTGTGAAACACTGAAGTGATGCTTTGGGCGAAATGGGAGAAAGACATCTGTTATTGTAGAGTTTTTACTATAAATAAGGGGATTATGTAACAAAGCTGGAACAGACACAAAGAGTCTTTAAGTATGAAATTGTTCAGATTTGTTTCCATTCTGTTCAAAGTTACTGAAGTTAGTGTCTCGTATGCATTTGTAAAAGGACGAAACATTCTTAAATCTGTCTTTTTCAGATGATGATCATGATGGGCATCATTGGCGTTATTGTGGTTGGAATAATATTCTGTAAGTAGTATTATTTTGACACTGATATGAAGGTTTAACTGATATCTTTAAAAAGATTATTAAGTGCTGGCTTCCCACTCAACATTTGCATTTACACATGTACACAGTACACAGTAATTTAGAAGTTACTGATATAGCAGTTCATCACCATTAGTGCAGGAAACTGAGATACAGATGTAGTTTTTCCAGATATTTGTGAAGGATTTGGCATACGTAAATCAAAACCAGCATGAATTTATTTTCTGCTTTTACAAACCAGCATTCCTATATAAGGAGAGCTCAGTGTGTTCTTTACTTATTTTAACGATGCATTGCCAGCCCCATTAGACTAATGACTTCTTCCTCTCTCCTTCATTTACAGTATACTTCTTCCACTGAGCTCAGCCCATCAATACAGATGGATATGGACTTGAGGATGATATGAGAGGGGAGAGAAAAAACCCAAGCGCTGCTCCTCCCTTTTTGTCAGTCCTCTCCCCCCTCTTCACACAGTCTTCCATCAAACCATCTTGCACATAAACATTACATTAGTGTTTATAGGTGTCTCTGCTCTCTATGTGCACTTTCCCTCCCTTCTTGTTTATTTCTTCCACTGTTTTGACGTGAACTCTTACTCACTCTCTCCTGTCTCTGCACCCTATGCATTATTAATGGACGCAGCAGGAAGAGTGAAAAGAGGAAGGAAGAAAGGAACGAAGGTAGAGAGAAAAAAATCCTCGTGGCACAGGAACACATGGGGATAAGCCTGCTGAATATTGATACGGGGGAAGTGTACAGAAGAGTTTGCAGTCTTTATACACCAGATACACCAAAGCTTATTCATATTACCTTTTTTGAGAATTCTACATTTGTAAATTCATACTGACATGCCTAACTAACACTTTTTCTGTCACTGCTGCTTCCATTGTTGCTACTTACTAACACAAGGTCATCTTAGATTAAGATTATGATAGGTTCTGTTGTTTGCGTGTGTGTGTAACTGTGATCCAAAGCACTGTAGATTATAGCTTTATCCACATTTACCTAACAGGCTTTTATTAGTGCCCCCCTTTGTAAATTTTACTCACACAAGTCTCTTTTTTTCTGCAACCTCCAGTGATGACAAGAAAAGAGATATTCAAAATAGGGAAAGAGACTGTGTGAGAGTTCAGGAAAGGAGGAAATGATTCAGGGAAAGGTAGTAGGAGTATTGCAATATATTCCTCCTGCATAAATAGGTGAAACCTAAAAATGGATTGAAAAAACAAGAGTTTTGTACCACAGATGATGGCGTAGTGGCAGCATTGTGATAGTAATATGCACAGCAAGAAATACACACAAGCAGACAATCTAATGAATTAATGAAGTTACTGCTCCAGTGTAAAGAATGGCCTCTTAACTCTGATTTTCACAGAGTCCCAGCCATAGACAGATGAATGTGTAGCATCACATTTCAAACAGGTACAGACACTTAGTTATTTTGAAAGTTGTGCAGTCAAGTGTTTAATTGTTCTTTCAGTTGACCAGAAAGCAAGAAAATAGGAGAGAGGATATGATCTGAAAACCCTGGGCTACCAGGCTGCCTGTTAGGCGCTGACTCACATAAAAACACTCATCTGTCACCTGTATCATAACGGCCAGTATGAGGTGTTTATTTCTAACTTGCATGGCCAACGGTGTCTGTAGTTTTGCCTATTTGTGTGACGTGTATCTGCCATTTCTGAACTTTACTGCCGATTGTACACTTTCTTTTGTTAGTGGTTTAAAGGACCTGTGTATAATGTCTTTCTGATCTGATAATTAATGCTTATGCAATGCAACAATGCTCAAGAGTTTGCCAAATTTTGCTAAAATCACTTGCTTTTGAGAATAAAATAATATTAGGAGACTGCAGACAAACTGCTACTATAGTAAAAGAAAAAAGAAAATGTAGTATTAGTTGTATTGTATGAGTAGAATCACAGTACATATCTGTCAGTTTATGCTCCTGAAAATGTCTTTATAAATTATTTCAAGTTTTTTGAGGGGCTGTAGGATATGAAGTTTATTTTCATTTCTTTGGACTGATATTCAGGGTTGATAAAAAGCAAAGGGCATTTATGCATAATTGTAGCGTTTAGTCAAAATTATCTAATGATATTTTGCAACAATATTATTAGGTAATTATAACAAGAAGATATCTTTTGTGATTTAAAACCTGAAAAAAACAGTAAAGGATGCAACTGGATTTGGGACAACAAATGCATGTTTACCACTTTTGCTGATGCCAATAAAGAAATCATGAACTGCTATGCACTGACTTTGGTATATTCTTTAATTAACTAACTTCAATCAGTTCAAAGAAAAGCACTGAGATAGATCAATGAAAATTCTTTAAAGGACCATTGTATAAGGTTTAAGTTGATCTGCGATCAGAAATTGAGTCTTTTTATATTAAAAGATCAGTCTAGGAGAGCAATCATTGTATGGCCACGTTACTTGGGACAGCTCGGGACATACAGACTCCTAATACTAGCTTTTACATTTCTGTTAATGCTATCACAATGTAAAATGGTCATTATTACTTATCAGCTATAATCTATTACTTTTGTTATATAAAAACTGAATTTTTAATTCCTAAATCTTATTCAGTTCAGTTGCATGTCTAATTCCTAATTATGTCTACATATGCAAACCTCTAGACTGGAAATATTTGTGGATGCAATCATGTGAGACTTAATTTCGTTTCCCGAGAGCCACAGTAGGTCCTCTGACACATTTGTAAAGAGAGGAGAGTAAGGACAGGTATTCAGTTGTTGCAATCTGAATTCGCACCAGTAGATGGCACTAACACCACACATTAGGCCTTTAACTGTGTCACAGTGTCACGTAATCTTTCAGTATTAAAGGTTAAAAAATATAATATACAAAAAAGAGACACAAAACATGAAAACATAACCCTTATAATCATAACTTTCAAAGTACCACGTATAAACAATACAGCAAGAAATGTCCCCCATCCCTCCTTAAAGTCTAATATTTTACATTCACTGGTTCTATGTGCTACTTTTTATTGAAGTTACACAGTGTTCACACTGAGTCACACATTCCACTCAAATTGTATGGCAGCACTACTCCATCTAATGAAAATATTACAGATGTGGGGTGCACGATACACATCCTAACTCTATTTGATGTCACTGGGAACATTGGGATCTCTAAGTAAGTTCTGTCAGGCTCAACAATGTTTGGCTAGACAGCAAAGTCAGGCAGGTCAGTTGGGTTTGAGAGGTTTAGAGGGCTTAAAAAACATGCTTATTAAAGGTATTTCAGACACAAAAGAAATAACAGGCCCTATTGTCGTTTGATACTGATCTTCAGAACACATAGCCAAAATAAGCCCAAAATCCTTACAGTACGATTTTAAATAAAAAGAAAAACAACTCAAGACTCTGTTTATGCCTACTATATAACTACTTGTTTAAGGTGCTTTTGATCTTGTTTCTCTTTTTTAAGAATTACTAGAACTTTGTAGGCTCCTGGAAAAAACATCAAATAAACATTTTACAAAAATAATACAAAGGCCATGTTTCTGACAATAAATTCTCAAAGTGCTGCTGAGCTAGTAGCTGCTTTCAAATAAAAACTGTGGACCTTTCATGTCTGAAGAGGGTGAAAGTACCTACTGCTCCCACACATGATTCTTTTCTACCTGCGAACAGCAGGTCCCCTGATAACAGGGATTTATCATATGTGAGAGAGAATTTTACTGTATATTTGCAGTATCTTATATGACTACAATTTGTTTGGTGAAAAGTTTGTAATTAATGGGTTTTGAATTTAGCATATTGCAAGCTTAAGACTTGCCTAGTTCAAGAATAAATTAGGATTTAAAAAATCAACAAAAAATCTACAATGCAAAGAAATTAAACAGCTGTGTCATAACAGAAAAAATCCCATATGAATAGCTTCCCCCAAAATCTGTTCTTTCCAATTCAGTGTGTGACTAGAAGAGTCAAAATGGACCAATGGTTTAACTCATAATAGCTTAACAACCTAAAATGACACAAAGAAACATTTCTAGGTTCAGTTTCAAGTCAGGATGATGCAACACTAACTTATCACATGACCTGGTAGAAGAAAAGTACAGTGATGATGAGGAAACCTAGGATCCACCAGTAGGAATCTGCAAAATAAGAGGCACAGAATGGAACAGCTAAGGGGTTTGTAGACAAGGTTAACATCAGACACAGATACAAGATACGGTGCCCAGTATGTAATCTTTACAACAAAAAATGAACATGATTCTTTAATCTGTTTCAAGAAAATAAGGTAGAGTTACTTACAGAAAAGGGCACTTTTTCATTTTCATGGAAATTCACACACTGAATTCATCCTCAGTGACACAAATAAGTTCTGATTTGACCATAGCTAGAGTTCCAAAGGCAGCTGTGTGATAGACTTCACCCCCATTATTTTAATAAAAACTATGTTGTCTGAATATAAATAAAATCTTAGCTTTGTGCACTAAAATTAATCTGTGAATAGTTAAACTTCAAGGTATAAATGCTATAAGCCAACACCTTGTATAGCCACCAATTGCATTTTTTACACATCATTTTTTACATGATTAAAAAGCTTAATTAGGGAACTTTAGAGGTTTCAGTAGGTGTATTTTATTGGCTTAGGACAGAGCCAAAGTAATTTTGTCCCTGTTTCCAGTCTTTATGCTAATCTGTGTAGGCCATGCCACATGATAGTGATGACGACCTTCCCATCTCTTCTTCCATTCTCAACAAGAAAACAAAAAACTTTTCAAATGGAACACACGCATACCTGGTGCAGGACTTTCCACCATGACACTGATAGAGAGAGGAGCATCTAGGGCTGGGTGGGAAACTTTGCAGATGATTTTGGTTCCTGGAGAGGTGCTAGGGGGCACAGTGACGTAAGAGGACAGGGAGAACGTGCCATCACCATGCTGCCGATGGCTGGACAGGGAGCCCTGATTTTTAAAGAGCTTTGGCTCTGTGTCTGTAGGAGAGAGGTAAAACCATTCCATCTGAAATACAGAAAAGAGCAGAGAATTATGACCTGTGACTCAATCATTCTTACAAATATTATTTGCATAGGATCTTACATAGAAGCTGCTGCATTGAAAAACACACAAACAAATAAATACAGAAGATAATTACCAAAGGAGCAAATAAAACCAGAGGACATTTTCATCAAACAACAGGCTTAAGAGTAAGGGTACATTTAAAGATATCTATACCTTTACTGTGTCTGTCAATGGTTTGGAGAAGGTTATACATTATGGAGTTATTTCACTTAATCTCTCTTCCTAAACCAGAAAGTAAAGCTGCTCCATATGTTCACTTTGTGTTAACATTTATGCCCGATACATTCTAATTATGACTTTTTTCATCATTAACTCAGCAGTTAAAATATGCTGACTAATAAGATTAGGAGAACAAAAGTATGACATGAAAAGAACGTTATTGGTAACCTGAGCATCCAGTGGGTAGTATTCTTTGCAGTGGCAACTTAATGTTTGTGATGACTTTGTCTTTAAAACCAACTTCTCTTCTGAGAGTGAAACAACTGGAGGTTCTGGAAAGAAAAGTAAAAGAAGAAGAACTGAGAGGCTATAAAAGACAACATGCCGAGGATGCTTGAGAATTCATAAAGGTAAAACTTACGAATAATATGGAGTTGAATAACCTGCTGGGAATGGAAAGGGCCGATAGTGACTGAACAGATGTAGGTCCCCTCATCTTCGACCTTCAGCTTGGTAAGAGTCAGAGAGGCGTTACCCTCACCAATAACCTGGGCAGCATCTATACTTGAGCCAGTCCTTTCAACCGTCACTAAACAGAGAAAATAAAATGGGAATTGTTAGACACTTCTTCATTTTGCACTCCTCATGTCATCTCGACACGTGTATTCCAGTGCTATTTGTCTGTCGGCAAGAGTAAACTACTAAGCTGCATTTCATGAAAGTGGAGAGGTGAAGTATGGGCAAAAAGACAAACCCACTCAGGTTCTAAATCACTTCGTTTAAAATTTCAAGGTAAAATGCCGATAAAAATATTGACTCCCTTTGGATGTTTCACCCTTTTATTGCTTTAATAAATTAAGTCCTGGTCAAGATAATTTGTTTTTTTGAATTTGCAAATAAAAAAGAGTTTATTTGACATCAAAGTGAAAACAGAGTTTTACAAACTAATTCAAATTAACTAAAAATATATAATGTGAAGTAAATGTTTGTATAATTATTCACCCCCTTTAAAAGGATCTGACTAATTCAAAAGAGGACTAGCAGTGTCACAATTAGTGAAATGGAGATCACCTGAGTGCAGCTGATTATAGTATAAAAACACCTGTGTCTGAGAGGTCCAGTCTCTGGTTCATCAGTATTCCTGCTACAATTGCAGCATGTGGAGAAAACAGAAGCATCCCCAAAGCATGATGCTGTCACCACCATGCTTTACAGTAGAGACTCTAAGCAACTCAAAAAAAAACCATTGAAAACGTGTAAGTCATGAAATGGCAACAAAAAGATTTCCAACTCACTGGACATCCCACTGAGTTCAGTCAAATCCATCATTAAGAAATGGAAGGAACATGGCACATGTCTAAATCTGCCTAGAGCTGGTCATCCTCATAAACTGAGTGACCAGGCAAGAAGAAGACTGGTGAGGGAGACCAACAAGACACGTACAACCACTCTGAAGGAGTTAAAAGCTTCAGTGGCTCAGATGGGAGAGACTGTGCATACAACAACTGTTGTCTAGGTTCTTCACCAGTCAAAGTTGTATGGGAGAGTGGCAAAGATAAAGCCATTGTTGGAAAAAAGCTCATATGAAATTGCTTCTGGAATTTGCCCAAAAGCATGTGGGAGACTCCAAGGTCAATTAGAAGAAGGTTCTTTGGTCTCATGAGACAAAGCTTTGAACTTTTTGGCCATTAGACTAGATGCTATGTTTGGCAAACACTGCAAATCACCACAAACACACCATCTCTACTGTAAAGCATGGTGGTGGCAGCATCATGCTTTGGGGATGCTTCTCAGCAGCATACTCAGGAAACCTTGGAAAGGTAGAAACATGAATGCAGAAAAATATCACCAAATCCTGGAGGATAATTAGATTCAGTCTACTAAAGAGCTATGGCTTGGGAGAAGATTTTGTCATGACTCGCCTGTTCCGCTGTTTTTGGAGCCGGTTTTCCCCCTTCTGTTCCCTGCCTGGCCTGTCTCCCTAGTGGTCTTCGTCCCTCTCTGCGTCATGTCCTGTTTTATTTTGGTAACCCTTCTGTTCTGGTGTTCTGCGCCCTG